>JAJPUD010000600.1:240188-257647 GCA_023553655.1 Myrmecobius fasciatus | reverse complement strand
ACACACACACACACACACACACACACACACACACACACATCAAACTACAAAATTACAGATTTCCTTAATTCTGACTTCGCTGGGATTCTAGAGTAAGATTTGGGGATTAAAAAAAAAATCCATGCAAAAACCCGAGCCTTTCTAGGTTGAGCTGTCCAGGCAATAAAGGTCATAACACCAAACATGTACAGTTAAAACAAACAAACAAAAAACTCAGAGATTATCTAGTCAGAGGATGCATTGAAATGAATAAGGTAAGGGGGGGGGGACATGACACACTTTTAAGTTTAACTTATATTAACATTTTCTTAAACTAATGAAACAACTCCATTTCCACTTATTTTATACATAAGGAATTGAGCCCCTGAAAAACTAAATGCCTTGCCCAAAGTCACACAGATAGTAAGTCAACAGGGAAATTTGAATCTATTTCTCAAGTTAACAAGCCCAATCTTTTTCCAGAGGACCGCACAGGCTCTTTTGTACCAAGAATGGTCGCTGTTGAAAAAGAGAAACTATTTGCTGTTGGCACCTTCTCATGGTTAAATTGTATCAGTGTAAAAGTGTTGAGTTTTGTTTTGTTTTGTTTTGTTTATTTCTTAGCAAAAGAATAGGAAAGAAGGAGCCTTTGATCCAGTCATTTCAATGGATCAACTGAGAATAGGAAACATCTTTCCCAAGCCCAGTCAAAAAATCTGAAGAATTGCTTCATGAGAAAAGGATCCAATTTATTGTGCTTGGTCCCATAGAGCTATGGATAGAAATTTCAAAGTGGTAGATTTAAGTTCGATTATAACCATTTGACCTGTTCAACCATAGAATAGACCATATTAGGGAAGGAATGGTTTCCATATCCTTATAGCACTTCATTGTTGTTGTTGTTTGTCCTTCATTCTTGAAGAAGATCATGACATCAAAGAGGTGATTCCATAACTTGCAATTAAATTGGATTAAAGTGATGGAGGGCTGTGCAAAGTCACCAGTCTCACATTCTTCTCTGGAGTCATCTAAATCCAGTCCTGATATACATCAGGATGACCAGAGATGGCCCTGATGTGGCAGGAGAAGTTGGCCTTTTTAAATTATGGTCTTTAACAAATTTCAATTTGACTGAGCAATGCAATTCAGTGATTAAGTAAAAAATGAAGCAGAGATTGGGAGAAGGGGAGAAGTGCCAAGATGACAGAAACCAGAAGTTGTCTGAGCTTTCCTCATTTGATATGAAATATTTTGGAAAATAAGCAAAAATTCCTTTTATGACACTAATATGATACCTAAGCAAGGAAGAGCTAATCAGAGAAAGAAAACTAAAAACTGATTTCCCTAATGTTGAAATATTGATTCAAAGATATTAAATAAAAATATTAGCAAACAGATTACAGCAATTTATCAGCAGGATAATAAATTATGACCAGGTGGGATTTATACCAGGAATGCAGGTTCAATATTAGGAAAACTATCAGCCTAACTGACCATATCAAAAACAAAATCAACAGAACATAATTATCTCAATAGATGCAGAAAAAGATTTTCATTAAAAAAGCATCCATTTCTATTAAAACCACTGGAAAGGATAAGAGTAAATGGAGTTTCCTTAAAATGCTAAGCAGTATCTATCTAAAACCATTAGCAAGCATTGCATGTAATGGACATAAACTAGAAGCCTTCCTAATAAGATCAGGGATGAAGCAAGGATGCCCATTATCACAACTATTATTCAATATTATACTAGAAATGTTAGCTTTACCAATAAATTAGAATAGGTTATGAGGAAACAAAATTGTCACTCTTTGCAGGTGACATGATGGTACACTAAGAGAATCCTAGAGAATCAACTAAAAAACTTGAAATAATTGAGTTTATTTTATAGAGTTGAAAAAATAATAAGTAATTGAGTTTATTTTATAGTTAAAAAATAATAAAATTCATATAGAAAAACAAAAGGTCAAGAATACCAAAGGAAATAATAAAAAAAAATAGAAAGGAAGGTGGTCTAGCTTTATCAGATCTAAAACTTTATTATAAAGCAGCTATCAAAACCATTTGGTGCTAAGAAATAGAGTGGTGGATCAGTGGAATAAGTTAGGTACACCAGACACTGTAATCAATGACCATAGTAAGCTACTCTTTGATGAACCCAAAGCTACTAGCTTCTGGGATAAGAACTCACTATCTGACAAAAACCACTTGGAAAATTAAAAAATATTATGACAGAACCTAAACATAGACCAACATTTCATACCTTTCGTAACAAGATAAGGTAAAAATGGGTATATGGTTTATATATAAAGCATGATATCATAAACAAACTAGTTAAACAAGGAAGAGTTTATCCATCAGATCTATGGAGAAGGGAAGAATTTATGACCAAACAGGAGATGCAGAACAATATGAAATGCAAAATAGATTATTTTGATAAATCAAAATAATCTATTTTGCATTTCATATTGTTTTGAAAGAGTGTTCATAAGCAAAGCCAATGTAACCAAGATTAGAAGGGAAACAGAAATCTGGGAAACATTTTTTAACTTTTCAATAGTATTTTATTTTTTCAATTATAAGTAAAGATAGTTTTCAGCATTCATTTTTGTAAGATTTTAAGTTCTAAATTTTTTCCCTCTTTCCCTTACCTCCCCCTTCCCCAAGACAGCAAGCAATCTGATCTAGTTACACATGTACAATCATCTTATTTCCACATTAGTCATGCTATAAAAGAAAAGTCAGAACAAAAGGGAAAAATTCACGAGGAAAAAAAAAGCAAACAAAAAAAGGTGAAAACACTATGCTTCAATCTGCAATCAATTTCCATTGTTTTCCAGAGCTGTAAGTGTGGAAGGCATTTTCCATCCCAAGTCTATTGGAATTCTCTTAGGTCTTTGTATTGCTGAGAAGAGCTAAGTCTATCATTGTTGATCACTGCATAATCTTTCTGTTACTGTGGATAATGTTCTGGTTCTACTCATTTCCCTCAAAATCAGTTCATATAAGTCTTTCCAAGTTTTTCTGAAATTTGCCTGCTCATTATTTCTTACAGACCAATAGTATTTCATTATTGTTCAGTCATTCCCCAATTGATGGACATCCCTTCAACATCTGCTTCCTTGCCATTACAAAAAGAACTACTAAAAATATTTTCATACATATGGGTCCTTTTCCCTCTTTTATGATCTCTTTGGGATGCAGTAGTGACATTGCTGGACCAAAGAGTATGCACAGCTTCATAACCCTTTAAGCATAGTGGGGAAACAATTTTTGTAGCCAGTGTTTCTGATAAAGGCTTCATTTCTAAAATATATAGAGAACTCAGTCAAATTTATAAAAAAAATACAAGTCATTCCCCAATTGAAAAAAAATGGTCAAAGGATATAAACTGTTTTCAGGTGAAAAAATTAAAGCTATCTATATTCATCTGGAAAAAATATGACCTAAATCACTATTGATTAGAGAAATGCAAATTTAAAAAATTCTGAGGTACCACCTCACATCTATAAGATTGGCTGATATGACAGAAAAGGAAAATGATAAATATTGGAGAGGATATGGGAAAATTGGAACGCTCATATGTTGTTGGTGATCTAACCATTCTGGAAAACAATTTGGAACTATACTCAAAAGAATTATTCTATAAAACTGTTCATACCCTTTGATCCAGTAATATTACTAATAGGTTTGTATCCCAAAGAGATCATTTTAAAAAGAAGACTGACATGTAAAAAAAAATGTTATAGCAGCTCTATTTATGGTGGAAAGGAACTGGAAATTAAGAGAATGCTCATTAATTGGGGAATGGCTAAACAAATTGTGGTATATGACTGTAATGGAATACTATTGTTCTATAAGAAATTATAAGCAGGAAGATCTTAGAAAAACCTGGGAAGACTTACATGAACTGATGATAAGTGAAGTGAGCAGAACCAGGGCAACATTATGTATAGTAACAACAACATTGTGCAATGATCAACTGCAATAGACTCAACTCTCCTTAGCAATACAACAATCTAAAACAGTTCCAGTGGATGGAAGATGTTATCCACATCCAGAGATAGAACTATGCAGTCTGAATGCAGATCAGAATATTCTATTTTCACTTTTTCTGTTTTTTTTCTTTCTCTGAGTTTTCCCTTTTGTCCTGACTATTCTTTCCTAACATGAATGATGTGGAAATATGTTTAACTTGATTGTATGTGTATAAGCTATATCAGATTGCTTGCTGTCTTGGGGAAGGAGAAAAGAAGGGAGGAAGAGAGGGAAAAAAAATTGAAATCTAAATCTTATAAAAATGACTGTTGAAAACTATCTTAACATGTAATTAGAAAAAATAAATATTATTATGTGAAAGGAAAATTAAAAAAAAAAGAAATGAGGCAGAAATCAGAAACAGAGACAGAGAAAGAGAACTGCCTGGTTCCATTTGGGTCCCCAATACTTTGGTTGAGTAGTTTTTTCATAAGAATACATTTATTTGATTAAGGCTTACAAGAAGAGGCAGAAATTCAAGAGGCGAATGAAGAGATTGAAGGCAAATCTAGTCAAGAGCAATTAGGTGACTGACATATTGGAGGTGAGAAAATAAAATGAATATTCAAGGAACAGAGTAGTCCCAGGAATTTTCATGGAGAGAGACACAGCCAAGGAGTCAGTGTTTGGGAGCTCCAAAGTGCCCTGGCAACCATCTCTGCACTTCCTGATTTCATCTTCTTAAAGGTCATTTCAGTTTTTTCACATAGCATATTGGATGCTAAAGGTGTTATGATTCAAATGTAATGGTTCTTTCTAGTCATATGAAACGGTGCTCCAAATCACTATTGATCAGAGAAATGCAAATTAAGACAACTCTGAGGTACCACTACACACCTGTCAGATTGGCTAAAATGACAGGAAAAGATAATGATGAATGTTGGAGGGGATGTGGGAAAGCTGGGACTTTAATACATTGTTGGTGGAACTGTGAATGGATCCAACCATTCTGGAGAGCAATTTGGAGCTATGCTCAAAAAGTTATCAAACTGTGCATACCCTTTGACCCAGCAGTATTTCTATTGGGCTTATATCCCAAAGAGATCTTAGAGGAGGGAAAGGGACCCACCTGTGCAAGAATGTTTGTGGCAGCCCTTTTTGTAGTGACAAGGACCTGGAAACTGAATGGATGCCCATCAATTGGAGAATGGCTGAATAAATTATGGTATATGAATATTATGGAATATTATTGTTCTGTAAGAAATGACCAGCAGGACGATTTCAGAGAGGCCCAGAGAGACTTACATGAACTGATGCTGAATGAAATGAGCAGAACCAGGAGATCATTATACACAGCAACAACAATACTATATGATGATCAATTCTGATGGACATGGCTCTCTGCAACAAAGAATTGTCTCAAACCAGTTCCAATTGTTCACTGAAGAAAGCCATATACACCCAGAGAGAGGGATGTGAAATGTGGACCACACCATATCATTTCCATTATCTCTATCGATGTTTGTTTGCATTGAGTTTCCTTTCTCAGATTTTTTTTGTTCATGTAGATACGATTGTTCTTGCACAGCAAGATAAGTATGGAAATATGTATACATATATTCGACTTGTCAAGTATTTTAATATAATTAACATGTAGTGGACTTCCTGCCATCTAGGGGAGGAGAGGGGACTAGGGGGGAAAATTCGTAAGGGAAAGCTTTGTAAGGATCAATGTTGAGGAACTACCCATACATATGTTATGCAAATAAAAAGCTTTAACAAATGTAATGGTTCTACTATGGCTAGAAATAAAAATAGGTTTTTTTTAAGAAATGAATGGGGCAAATAGTTGGCACAGTGGATAGAGAACCAGCCCTGGAATTTGAAGGACCTGAGTTCAAATGTGATCTGTTATTTACAAGCTGTGCAAGTCACTAAATTCAGATGGCCAAAAAAAAGTTCTATTTTTTTTCTTGTAAATTATAATTTTTTTTAAATGTTCCATTCTTGTTTCATGGATTACCATAGCCAAAAAAAAATCTGGTACATTATTCTGAGCCATTTTTTGACATCGCTCTCATGAATGAAAATGTACAGGATGACACATCTCTGATGAACCAACAGAATTATTTAACAATGGCATTTTGTGAAATAAATAAAAAATAATAGTGGACGCTCAGTCCTATGCAGTCCATTTCTGTCTCCACTGTGAAATTGTGGAGTGGTAGAAGAGAGGAAAAAGAATCTCGTGGTTTGGGAAGATTAATCAACATTAACAACTCTAGGTTCACTAAACATTAGTTCTTTGTCTAATGAGTAAAGAATTGACATATTGCAAAATTCACTGTCCTAGTATTATCAGCACAATACCAGCTGCTACTAAGAATATCTGGAGAACCTTATCAACTATAGGGAACTAAACCACATCAATATTGATACTGTGTTATATTGATCTAACAACAACAACAACTATAATTGTTTTTTATAGTGCTTTAAAATTTTGCTTTATACTCATTGCCTCATAACCTTGCAAAAACTCTATGAAATAGGTATTATCATATTCATTTTACAATTAAGGAAGCTAAGGCAGACAGCAGATAGATAATTTGCCTAGAGTCACACAGCTAGTAAATAATGAATATTGGACAGAGTGCCAGACCTGGAGTCAGGAAGATTCTTCTTCTTGAATTTAAATCTGACTTACTTACTAGCTATATGACCCTGGGCAAGCCATTAGCCCTGTTTGTCTCAGTTTCTTCAGCTGTAAAATGAGCTAGAGAAGAAAATGGCCAACCAATAAACCACTAACCTATATCAGAACATCTTTGCCAAGAAAATCCCAAATAGGATCACAAAAAATCAGACACAACTGAAAAACAACAGAATAACAACTTCCTCACTCCAGATCTAGCCGTCTATTCACTACATTACCTAGATGCCTATAATCTCATTGACATGGGCACCTCATCAATCTCATTTTATTAATACATTCTCATCCTGTGCAATGCTTATCTCTATCTTCCTATTAATCACACATTAGATTATTCTTACACATTGTAGGTCTTCCTCCAGATATCTTGCTATTTACATGGATATCAATGGAGTTTGCAGGCTAGTTATCAGCTCTTCACATTCACTGCCTTGTGACTCCTATTCTGGTTATATTTCTTGATAATATCTTCTAAGTTGCTCCTACAAAATTCTTTATTGGCAATATATTGCAGTCTACTCATGTTCACAAATTACCTCCCTTTAGATCTCCAGATGATCTGCATCTTTAATTTGTTGGAAGTTTATATGCCATACTTGTAGGCATGTAGCTTGACTGTGTTTTCAGTGCTGAAAGTGACAAAATCCTTGAAAAGGATTATTTTATGAAGAGTTATTTATAGAAGATTTTTTAATAAGGATAAGATACCTAAGCAGTGGGAAAAGCTATAGATAATACAATTACTCCAAAGGAGAAATTGAGTCGAATGATAATAATTACCCAACTATATGCCAACTTCCTCATCTTTATGAAGTTATGAAATTCTCAGAATGACCTAGACATACACTGAAGGAACCATTGAGAAATTAAGAGACAAACTTTTGCAAATAATTTTGTCTTGCGGACTACATCCTTATTGTCAAACATCTGACTGAAAGGTACAGAGATTTCAACACTATATTCAACACTATATTTTGGTAAAGATAGCCACAGAGACAATTCTGTTTCAATGATCTTTTTACTGTTATCAAATTGCTTAAAATGACCACCATAATCATAGATGTCCTCAGCAAGATCCAAAGACTAAAAAAATTCCTTACAGATAGTGAGGTCCTTGTTCTCTTTAAATTTCTAACTCTATATCTTTCATTTTGTTTTCTTCATATCTTCTAGGTATTCATGTATTCTTTGTGGAAAGTACATTTCTTCCTTTGAGTGTCTATTTATAGTTGTGTTGTTAGGGCGCTCCCCTCAAATGAGAGATCTCATATTTATGATAATTTTTAATACTGATCAGTGTCTTCCTTGGAATATTTATATCTCCAGCTTTAGTTCCTGAATTGGGGCTTTTTTCCAGGATTATATTTCATTCCTTGGGCAGGTATTGATTATGCTGGTCTCGTGCCTGAATTCCTACAATTCCAATTGTTAAACTTTCTGCTTAATAGTAGAAAGATTGTGTGATGATCAACTATGAGAGACTTGGCTCTTCTCAGCAATGCAGGGATCAAAGACAATTCCAATAGACTTGGAATCTGCATTCAGAGAGAGAACTATGGCAATTGAATGCATTAATAAAGCATACTATTTTCACCTTTTTTGTTTGATTGGTTTTTTTTGTGGTTTTTCTTTTGTTCTAATTTTTCTTGCACAACATAATAAATATGGAAATATATTTAAAAGAATTGCACATATTTAACTTAGACTGCTTGTTGTCTTGGGGGGTACAGAAGTAAGAGAAGGGAGAAAAAGTGGAAATTCAAAATCTTACAAAAATGAATAATTAAAACTATTTTATATATAATAAAAATAAAATTTTACTAGGTAAAATAAAATAAAATTTCTATTTAAGCATTTACAACTTAGAAATGAGCAAACACTACCATCTAGAGTTCAATTTATTATTTTATTGGTGGTCTAAACTTAATAAAGTGATGAAGGAAAATGATGATAATACAGGTGTAACTTAAAAGTACAACTTGAGTACACTATTTTCTCCCCAAAGAACAAGCTACTAAATATTTACCATTATATTCCTCCTGTGTTACTATAACATTATTTAGAAAAAAATAGAAGTTAGAAAAAAAGAGCAGAAAAGAAACTTCTAAGAGCATTATCCAATAGAACATCTTATTTAGTTTTGGGGTCAGTTGAATTATTTTTCCCCCTATGACCTATAATCTCTTCAATTTTACATTTTTCTGGAAGTATTTTATTTTCTTCCCAGGCCATCTAAGGAAAGAAAAAGACAAAAGAGGATAACTGATTAGATTATTTTGTGTATCAATCAAGTTTATTATTATTTTTCATAAAAGTGTAAGACAGACATAGAAACTGTATAAAAATCATGATATAGGAATATAGAAACAGCTAGCTTACTAGTAAAAGTTAATGGGTTAGTTAAGAGTTAGAATTTAATAAATTAAAAATTAAGATATACTAATTTGTAGATGAAGAAATTCAGTCTGTTTTGTGACTTGCCCAAGAGTACATGCCTGCTACACTAATTTTTGTCTAGGAAAATGTAAGCTAACAGAGAAGGGAGGTAAGCAATGATGACATGCAATGATTTAAAAGAGGAGGGAAGCCCAACTGTATTAAGAACAGTGATAAAGTCCTTGGAAGGAGAATAACATACTTCTTCAAAATTAAACTATAACTAAACAATTTTTAGAATTTCTACATATCTGTTCTCCACTATCTCCTAGAGCCTGTAATTGTGAGTTTGGGAAATTCAGAGAACTTGGTTGGTTGGTTGGCTGTTGCCAATTCTCCAAGAGGATCAAAATGACATCACTATGTAAGAGTTGAGTTACAGTGGCTGAGGAGACCAACATGAGCTCAGAGTGCTCTGCCATAGGTCAGACACAAATAATCCATATGAACATTTGAGTGATATCTTTTAATTCATGCATAAATGGAACTTAAATGAGGGAGATTTGCACAAAGTCATCAGCCTCACTCTCTCTTCTAAAATCACCACTGTCCAGTGGCAGGACAGAGTCAAAATGACCAATGATGACTCAAAATGCAGTGAATGACCTTGGTACCTTCAAACTTAGATACACACAGACAGAGAGACACACACATACACACACATGTCACACATTCCTTAAAATTAGTTCTAAAATTTTTAGCAGTACAACTTACCTTGAGATATTTGTGAAAACTGTCACTAACTTGGTTTCCTAATATAGAGGACAGTAGGAATTATTTTTTGAATCACATAATACCTTGTAAAAAGAAAGTAAATGTAAAGCTGTGAATAACAATCACACGAAATGAGCACAAAATAACACGAAAGGAGGGACAGGCCCCTAAAGGTCTGCACTGAACTTGGATCTATATCTGATTAAAAACCTGAGCCAAATAGGTCATAACTATCTTACTACTAGTAGCAAAGCAGAGTTCTGCCCATCCTCCTAATAATGAATATGTTCATTTTAAACCATATTATGCATCAATCAACAGACTTTTATTAATCACTTACTATGTGCTAGGCACCATTTTAATCTCCCTTTGTCAAAGGCAAAGAATGATAATCCTTTTTGCAATGAGCTTGCATTCTAATGGGTAGAGAAGAAGAGGACATATACATTATGTATTCCCAAAGATTAAACCTTCATTAAGACTTTTGGGACACATTATTTTAAAATATACAAATTAAACAGAAACAAATGCAAAATAGTTGAATTTAAAGTAATTTAAAATGACACTAGCAATGTAGGAGATCAAGAAAGGATCTCTTAAAGGAAGAGAGGAATTTTGTATGAAGTAAAGATTAGTTGAGTGTGAAATAGGAATAACCAGTGCAAAAGGCATATGGTGTATGAGGAAAAGAAAGGCCAGTTTTACTCCTTAGATAGTCCCAACTCCCTAGGGATACCCAAGGTCTCAGTTTGAATTCTAGATAGAACTTCCCTTTCATGAAAAATTTTCCACTTATTCTCATAATAGAAGTCTGGGGGTTTTTTGGGGGGGATTTTTTTCATATATGACAGGGATCCCTGTTACATAAAGACATCCTGAATTATTATATTTCTTACAGTTCTATAAGACAAGTTAGGATTCTTATCACATAACTTTCTGATTATCAATTGAAATTTTCTTGCTGATTGCTCCAGATGTAGGTCACTTAATTAGATTCATTGAGGGCCTTCTATTTTTTCCAAATTGATAGCTATCCCCATGAGTAGCTAAGAGGTATAGTGAGTAGATTGCCAGGGCTGGAATTAGAAAGACTCATCTTCTTGAGTTCAAATTTGCCTTCAGAAACTACTTCTTTGAACCTGACCAAGTGATTTAATCCTGTTTGCCTCAATTTCCTCATCAAAAATGGACTGAAGAAGGAAATGACAAACCATTCCAGCATCTTTACCAAGAAAACCTCAAAGGGGTCATGAAGAGTTAGATATGACTGAAAAATAATTGAACAACTCTGAGTTTAGAGGGAATTCCTAACCCGCAGAGCAGTTATTAATCCTTGGGCTTCTGCATGGATAAGGATTTGAATTACAAGTTCTGCAGCTGTGTGAGTGGTTCACTTTAATTAATTCTTTTATTCAATTATCAATTAAATGCCTGTTATATTCCAGACAAAATGACAAAAAAAAAAAAAAAGGAAAGGTTTGCTAACTGAAGTTCCCAAGATAGTGATTTGCATAAACTATGGGAATGAAACTTATGGAAAGTATTGCTATTTCTCAATTAATGTTGTTAGAGATAATAGTTTGATGTGTCTTGGACCTGGTTTAGCTTTTGGGGGTTCACCACTGAGAGGATACAAGATTCTACCTATAAAACAATTTGTTACATGGCTGATGTTTTTCAATCATTTAACCAATAAGCATTTATGAATTACTTACTATGTGCTAAGCACTGTTCTAAATATTAGGGATATGATGATAAAAGTAAATCAGTGTCTTTCCTCGAAGAACTTGCATTCTCTCAGAGGAGAAAACATATCCATACAAAATAAATACTATTGGCAATGATAGCTTGACGTGGATAAGAGCTATACAACAACAATTTATTTCACCTTTTACAGAGATATCCTATAATGAGCAGCATAGTGAAGGATATTCCAAGAAGTGACATGATTATAGGCAGAGGATTATCTTTATGGACTTCATCACCTGATAGAAGAAGAATATTAGATTATAACAAGTGCTCAAACTTCTTTTGTTCCCTGTGAGGTAACTTGCAATTTGTTCAGTTTACTGATTTGGGCAGGGAGTATCAATAGTCTATGAGACCTGCCACACCTCTGGTAGTTTTCTGTCTTGGAAACTGTTTACCTGACTTTGCAGATGCTATCTGACCCTGCTAGTGATAAATCCTCAGTTAATTTTCATGGGATGAGAAATCTCACAGCCACATACTATTGGAATTTTGGAAATCTAATCCAATCCCTTATTTTTTATGTGAAAAAATGATCAAACACTCAGTCAATATCAGCTAGCTATGGGCAGAGCTAAGATTTGAACCTAAGTCTGCTAGGTCCCAATGCACCTCTCTTTCTGTTATACCCTGTTTCACAGAGCCTTAGAGTCAGGGGTTTCAATTAGTCCAACCCATGCATATTCTCTTGATTCCAGTAATTTTGAATCTCTTCGCTGTCATTATCCAAAATCCATTCTCCATCTGCCATCACTCAATCCTTTATTGCCATTCTCATCCACCCAACCCTCTTCTCTAAGGGTGCCCATCCTTTCCCCAAATTCTCTGGAATGTTTGCAATTCATTTTCACCTTTAAACTTTTTTCCATTCCTCCTTTTTTGGGGGGAAGAGAGAGGAGAAGGCTTGATCACAGAGTCCTAACTACTTCCAATGACACAGTCTCTTTGGCCATTGTTTCCACAGAACATTAAACAAAGCTAATCATAATATTGAATTACAGTTACACTTTCCACATCTTGACTTCCCCCAATTCTGGTTTCAATATATCTTGGTTCAGCATAAGAAATTAAATAGTAACTTTGGGAGAGTTTTGTAGAAACTGCAGATGATATACATAGGCCAGCAGATGACACAGAAAAAGTTTAGAAATTTAGAAATTCATAAAATATATGTGTAGTGCTGTATCATATCAGCTCCCCATAACAGAAAAAAAGAAAAAAAATTAGACTTCTGTGATCTGAAGGAACAAAAATTTTTTTGATTTTCCAGATAATGAGGGCATGCATTCCCAATTTATTTTTTCCCTATTTATTTCCCTGTTTATTATGTTTTTTTTTTTGGAACACATACTTGCTAAGCAAATAATTTTTAATCATAAAAGTTTGAAAAATACTAGAAAAGATAAAAAAAATAGTATTGTTTTACTACCATGCTTGATATACAATGACTATAATAGGCTGAACTGTTTAAATACAAATAAAATAAGCACAGCAAAAATAATGTAAGTAAATAAAAAGTAATTTTACAAATAATAGAACACTTCTTCCTTTCTCTAGAGTAAAGGGACTGGATTAAAACTTTTAAGAAACACTCTTTTCTTTTTTTTAATTTTAAAAAAGTAGAATATATATATATATATATTGCCACCTGCACAGTAGAACATATGAGAAGATTCAAAATATATAACAATAAATTTCTATTTCAAGAAAGCATATATAATAAGAAAATATGTTGTATTCAAAACTATCCATCTTTTCTTTGATTCCATGTAGGTTTATTTTTGTTTTTTGTTGTGCATTTTTTACTATATTCTTTTTTTCCCCTTCCTTCTTCCTACTTCCCCCCAGCAAGCTACCAGTTAAGCACAGTTTTATTTATGTCTACAAACACATACACACACACACATACATATACATAAACATATAACATATGCATACGTATATATTCATTATCTCCTTTCCTATCCTATCCTCTTCTAATTTACTTCTAACTTCTTGCACTTTTACTGTCATGCTATTATTTAACCTCCCCCACACTAAGAATCCCTCCCATATCTTCTTTCATCTTTTCCCTCCCTCTATATACCTTTCCCATTAATCTACACACCTTATTTAACTTCAGCTAATCTACATCCCTTCTATATACTACCTTATCTTGTTCCCTTCCTCCTTATTTCTTTATAGATTTTGGAGGGTGCTATACCCTTCTTGATATATATACATATATATGTATACACACACACGCATATATATATGTGTATATATATATATATATATATATATATATCAAGAAGGGTATAGCACCCTTCAAAAAAAATACACACACACACATATATATATATATGTATTGTTCACTCTCTAACCCATTCCCAATGTAAGTATGATTTCAGAACTACCAACCCCCATCTAATGCTTTTGTGTCAGTTCTTGCTCTTGTACTTCATTTGTATAGCCTAATTATGGTTTTTATCTTTTCCCACAGTCTTGCTTTTTAGAATCACATCAAATTCAGCTCTACCCTAATCTTTTTTTTTTTTTTTTGGACTACCTAATTACTAATGACAACCTTAGAGATAAGGTTTATATTTCCACATGTAAAACATAAATAGTTTGTCCTTATTGAATCTCTTGAAATTAGTCTTTGATCTTGGCTCTTATATATTAAATATTCTATTGGGTTTAGGTTTATTTGCAAGACAATGCTGAAAATCTGGCAACATTCTGAATGTCCATTTTTTTCATTCAATATCATATTTAATTTTGTTGGATGTGATATTTTTGCCTCAGCCTTAGTTCTTTTGATTGTTGATGTATAATATTCCAGGACCCATGGTCTTTTATCATAGCTGTTGATAGGTCTTGTGTGACTCTAATTGTAGCTCCAATATATTTTGAAATATTTTGTTGTTTTTTGTTTTGTTTTGTTTTTGTCTGTAAAATTTTCTCTTTGATCTGGGGGTTTCAAAATTTAACAGTAATGTTCCTGCATGTTTTCTTTGTAAGATCTCTTTTAATTACTGATCAATGATTTTTTTTTATTTCTTCTTTCCCCTTTTATTCTATCCATCATTTTGGGACATTTTTATTTGATTATTTCTTATATTATTTTATCAAGGTTCTTTTTTTGGTCATGGCCTTCAAGCTAAGTTTTCTTTCCTTAATTTGTTCTCCAGATCTATTGTTTTTCCTTATAAAATGTTTAATATTCTCTGCAATTTTTTCATTTTTTTACATTTTGTTTTATTATATTTTTTGGTCTCTTAAAACTTCACTGGCTTCCCCTTGATCAATTCTAATTTTCAGAGAGTCATTTTCTTCCTCAAGACTCTGGATTTCTTTTTTTAATTGGTTGACTTTCTTTTCATAATCTTGTTTTCTTAGATTATTCTTTTTTTAACTTTTTCTTCAATCTCTCTCATAAGATTCAATTTTGGTTTTTAAAGTTTTTTGAGTTCTATAAATCCTTTTTGGACAAGTAACCATTTAAAGTTACTCTTTGGGAGAAGAGGCTTTTTTTTTTTACTTCAATATCCTCCTTTGAAGATGAACCTCTGTCTTCCCTATTCCAATAGTAACTTTCTAGGGTTCTTTCTCTTTTGCCTGCTTTTTTTTTTTAAATAAGAGCTTAATAGTGTAATTGTCTCTAATCTTGAAATAGTGGGAATGGTGTCTCTAATTTCAGGTCTTCTTTTAGTTCTCCCCTCTAACCTAGTACCCCAAATCAAGAATTTCACCTTTCTGTAAGTGCCTACAGTCAGCAGCTTCCTTATCTCACTGCTTCTACAACTCACTAAGTATGTTCTGGTTCCTTCTTGATCAGGGTAGAATCTCAGTAGCAGAGGTGGGCATGACAATCCTTACTAGCAAAGGTTCCCTTAATCTTCCCAGACCCAAACCCCTGGCCCCCTCCACTGTCAGAGAGGTAAAAGTTGCTATTGTTGGGGCTGAAGCTACTTCCCAAACCAGCTAGTCCCCGGGCTCCCAGCATGCCATTTTAGTGGAGCTAGCTTGTAGATGTTTACACTTCACACAGACAAATCTTGGTCCTAGAGTTTTTCTTAAAGTCTTCTCAGGTTGTTCCAGGGGGACTCAGGTTGTTCCCCAAATCTTATTTGGTTTTTGCTGATCTACATTCACTCTGAGGTAAAATTTTGTTTTGTTTCTAAGAAAAATCTTGAGAGCTTGGAAGTTTCTGACTTACTCTACCATCTTTCCAGAATTCTTTCTAAGGAACACTTTTGCCACTGACAATCATAAAAGAGTGCATGTTCAGACTATGCATTACAAAGACACACATTTTTGATTTATGATAATATGGAGCATCTATTTCTACTACAACCATGAAAGCTTGAGAACACCAACTAAAAATACCCAAATTAACTACACCTGTTACTAAATGCAATTATTTCTTCTCCTTCTCCCTTTCCCTACCACAAAAGGCCAATAGTATACCGTTTTCTTTGATTGGTCTTAAAAGCTATTTTAACCATACCTTTCAAAATGATATTATAACAAAAGTACCATGCCAAACATGAAAAATACTCATGAAAATCCCAGTCCCATATAAATCACTTCAAATGAAAATAGTCTACCCTCCAAATATGAACAATTGGCTCTCCTCTCTAATGTTAAACATTTAAAAATCACTTAGGAAATATGGAAATTTTAAAAGAAAACAAGTAAACCTGTCAAGTCAAAAACAAAAAATTTTGTAGGACCAAATAGATAGCAAATGTTCTACTGCATATTTTTCACAATGGAAAAGACCCAAGTCAGAAGTCTGATTAATTTTCTTCTGCTATTCCAGGGCCTTCATTTACAGAGAATCTATTACCTCCCAAATCCATTTTTGGATGGTATTAATTGCTAGGAACATTTTCTTTATATCAAGTCAAAATCTTCTTTTCTTTCCACCTCTATTCATTTTTTCAATTACTTCTTCAAACAGTAGCTAGAATACTCTTTCTAAGGCATAGATTCTTCCCCCCAACACCAACTTTTTGCTTTCTAATTACTATGTCAACTAATTTCAGAGGTAGGAAAGAAAATTCATAAAATTTTTCATCAAACATTAATTTAAACACTCTTTACATTTTACATTTAATCAAAACAACTCAGACAAATAAAGCATAAATGTTCTCATGTCATTCATAGGCTCAAAATCTTTACAGGTTCTCTAGTGTCACCTAGAATCACATATTATACGATTATTTCTTTTCTTTATCTTTTTCTATCACTTGTGAGTTTTGTCTATGCTCTAATAATTTGCTTTTTGGACCTTGCCTTTATAAATATTTTTATTCATTTTTTCCTTTTATGCCTTTTCAAAAGGTTTTATGATCCAATGTAGGGGGCAGCTAGGTAGTGCAGTGGATAGAGCACCAGCCCTGAAGTCAGGAGGACCTGAGTTCAAATCTGTCCTCAGACACTTAACACTGCCTAGCTGTGTGATCTTGGACAAGTCACTTAACCCCAATTGCCTCAGCCAAAAAAAAAAAAAGACTTGACTGTGCACAGGAGTCTTAGTTCATGATCCAATGTAGAGAGAATTCAGTTCTAAACATTTATTAAGTATATACTATGTGTAAGGCACTTGTACAGGTGTAAGGAATATTAAAAAAAAAAAAATAAGCAAAAATAAGTCCTGACCTCAAAGAGCATGGAGGTTTACTAAAGTAACTTACATCTATTTACTAAGAATAAAACATTGAATTTTTAATTCTTCTGCTCTACACAGAGTTTCTATAAATGATCTACCTTGAAATTAATGGGATAGTTCTTGCTTCCGGGGGTGGAGCCATGGTGGCGGAGATCAGACAGGATTCTCTGTAACCTCCTCTAACCTCCCCTCAAACCAACAAAATATGAAGCCTCTAGACTGATTCTGAAGCAA
>JAJPUD010000600.1:212126-240088 GCA_023553655.1 Myrmecobius fasciatus | reverse complement strand
ATATATATATATATAATCACATTTTTGTTAATAATTGCCTATGTATACTTGGAAAAAAGGTGTATATCAATTTGCCACACCAATTCAGTCTGTCAGGATCGCCATGCCAAAACCATCTCTTTCTCTTTGTACTATTAGAAGACACCTTGTTTTCCAGAGCTAAGGCCCAAACTTCCTAGAATGGAATAAAAAAAGCTTTTTGCTAATAATTATTAACTCTTTGGTCTTATTTTGTTTTGTTTTACTTTATTTTTTAGAGTAAACTGTAGTTTTGATAAAACTATGTGAGCACTCTGGTTTTTTGTGTTTGAGTCAATATCAATTGTAGAGCTGCTGTGCCTCTTTGGTCATTTTTTTTTTAGTGTAGATAAGTTCAATTCAACAGACATTCAATAGACAGATATGGGCCAGGCACTGTAGTAGGCAATAGGGATAGGGATTGATCCTGGACCTATGATTTCATCGGCATAGGGAATTATAGGGAATTCTGTTTCATATTGTCCTTCTCTTGATTGTTTCTGTGATTTGCTGTTGGACCCACTCATTCTTCAGAATTAGATTGCTTAATTTCCAATTAACTTTATCTCATTTTTCCTGGCCCTTCATTGCATGTTATTTTTATTGCAGCATGATCTGAAAAAAATGCATTTACTATTCCTGTTTTTCTGCTCATTCTAATTTTCAAAGTTATTTTTTTCATTAAGACTCTGGATCTCCTTTTCTAGTTGGTTAACTTTTTTTCATAGTCTTGATTTTTTTTTAATGATTTTTATTTTGTATTTTTGAAAGATACTGTTTTCTTTAGTGTTGGGGTTTAGGAGTTTTTTGGGGGGATTGGAATTTTTTTGTTGTTGTTATTTTGTTTTATTTTTTGCATGTGGCCAATTACAATTGTTAAGGAATTGTTTTCTTCAGTCAATTTTTTGTCATTCCTCTTCCAAGCTATTGACTATTTTTTGCATCCCTTTCATTTCTTTTCCCAATTTTTCTTCTACTTCTCTTATTTGACTTTTAAAATCCTTTATGAGATCTTCTAAGAAGGCTCCTTGGCCTTGAAACCAATTCATATCCCACTCTGAGATTTTGCATGTACAAATATTTTGTCTTCTTCTGAGTTGGTCTTTCCCAGTCACCATAGTAGCTTTCTATGGTCAAAGTTAGTTTTTATTTTTTATTCATTTTCTTTCCTTCTTTTTATTTTCTTCCTATTTTATGATTTAAAATTGAGTTCTACTCCTGAGGCACATAGAGTGTTGTCTCAAGCTTCTTGTGCAGCTTTACAGGAGCCCCTTATATTTGGTGACTTGCTCACAGTGTATGCTGGATATAGCCCAAACTAGTCCCACCTCTTGTTGCCTGGTTTCTCAGGCTGGTAATTTCCTTTCTGCACTGGCTCTGGAGGCTGCCCCTGTTGGTCTGGTGTGCTATTATTCCATTAAACTAGGATTGAGGAGTTTTGATGGTTGATCCATGAGGTGATTAAGACCCTCCTGCTGACTTGCATGGACATTATTGTCTGAGCTGGGCTGCATTTCCCCTTTTACCCAAGTGAGACTGACCTTTCCTGAAGTCCTCCCACGATATCCTGTGGTGGAAAATTGTTTCATTCCATCTCCTCATAGGCTCTGTCATTCTAGAATGTGTTCAGGGGGGGTTGGTTTCATGTTGTTTCTTACGGAAACCAGGAGAGTTCAAGCAAGTTCCCTGGCTCTAGCCCTTCAATGTTGGCAGTTCTCTGGATGAATAAACTTACCAATACAGATTAGTATTTATTTTATTTATTTATTTTTACAATTTAGAGCTTTGTCTAGAGCACTAAGCATGTAATCCTTGCCTAGGAATACATAGTATGTGTCAAATGTGGGACTTGAATTTGTATGTTCCTGGTTCTACGTCCAGTTCTCTGTCCACTATTTCCCTCTAGCCAAAACAAGGGACTATGAGGAAATGAAAACTATTTCTTCCTTCAATGAACTTATACTTTGCTAGAGAAATGCAACACACATACACACAAATAAATACAAAGTAATTCAGGTTAAGAGTAGCCAGAAATACCAACAAGTGGATAAGGAAAGGATTTTATTAGGTGATAGGAACTGATCTAGGGCTTAAATATTTCAAGGATGCTAAGAATGAGAGGGGAAATTATTCCAGGTGAGGATGGGGGCAGTTTTTCCAGAAGCCTACTGAACGGCAAGTAGGGCAATTGACCTGTACCATGGAGTGTATGAAGATGATATAGAACAGGAACTCTAATCAGTAACCTTAACTCATCCATCCTGTTTTCATAGTCACACAGAAAGTTAACTGTCTTGTTTGCATATCTAAAAAGTATACTCTACTTCTGTCTTACCTATACTGTGCATGGGAGTTTGTTCTAAACTAGAACTCTCCAGGGCTCCTTCCTAGCCCTTCCCAAACTACTCCTTAATTCTTTCCTTGTTCTCTAGACCTTATCCTTACCTCTCTCCCCTTCTTCCCTCTAATTTTAAAAGTCCACATCACTCAGAACATCTTGATTAATCATAGATGATTTTGCCTTGTTTAATAGTTTATAATTGAGCCTGTGAGCCAATTTCACATAATAAATGCCATCTTTTTGTGGCTGAGATAAATGTCTCATGAGTTTTTCACATTTCAAACCACTCTCCTATCTATGAACTTGGTACTTTATTTATCTGATACTTCTTCAAGGATGAATAATGTAAAATAATTGGAAAGACAAGATGCAACCAGATTATGAAGAGTTTTAAGTGCCAGGAAGGTTGTATTTTGTCTTACTAGCAATATTGAGTCAGTGAAGCCTGGCCTAGTCACATCTGCACTTTAGAAAATTTGACTGGGAGCTATACAGAAAATGAACTGGAGAGAGGAGAAATTAGTGGTAAAGAGACCAATTTGGAAGCTACTGGAGTACTCCAGGTGATACTTGGTGGGGGCCTGAATTAACAATTGTGATATGAGTAAAAAACAGAGGATAGATATAAGGGGTGTTGTAGCATGATTTGGCAACTGATTCAATATAAGGAAGGGAAGGAGAGTCAAAGATGGCTCTGAGGTTGTGAACCTGGGTGTTGCCCTGAACAAAGATAGGGGAGGTCAGAAAAGTAGTGACATTTGAGGAGAACATAATAAGTTCCCCTTTAAATATGATCAGAATAGAGGTTTATTTTAATGTCAGTTTCTTTAACACATACAAGAACTCATTGATATTCTGTACAACCCAACTTACACCAACATTCCAAGACACCATAAGACTTTTAGTAGTCTGCTCTTTTCACACACACACACACACACACACACACACACACACACACACACCCCCTGGTGCATAAGCTATAATTTTTTAATAATAATCTTTTGGCAAATACTTATCCTGAGCACTTTCTTACTAAAGAATCAGTTCAGGAGACTAAATTTCTTATGGGAAACTACAAAATTCCTTTGATAATTCCAAACTTCTCCTGGAAATGAAGGCTCATCTTTTTACCACTTTACAATGGTTGGTTGACTGGGTGCTATGGAACACCAGTCACTAAAAAATTAAAACTGAGTAATTCTTAGAGTGAAGAGGTAGAGTAGGTGTGAGCAAACTGCCATTCATAATGTATAGGGATTACAAGGAGAACAAGAGTAAAGGATGTTATAAAAATATGTATAATCAAAAAACAAAATGGGCTATTTATGTGGCAAGAGCAAGAATTAACTGTTGAATAAACCAGCAGGCTCTACTAGATGTCAAGAGAAAACAAAGAGAACCCTACACTAGGGAACTTGTTCTCTCCATTGTTAATTGTTAAAACCCCTTCTCTTGCCAGGTATATGCTCTCTGAACTCTGTTGTATCTCTTCATTTTTTCTGTAACCTTTTCTCCTAAATAAACCCACCTCTTGCCAAATAGAATAGCCATTGTGAATTCTTTACATGACAGAACTCCTACATTTGGTGCCTACATCAGTCTCATCATTTAGTATTAAACACCAAACATGTCATTTAAAACTAGAAATTGCTCTCCTAAATCACTTCACATCCACATCATGGAATAACAGATTCATTAACATATAAGATAATAGTGTATATGAAAGGGGAGAAACTCTCCATCATCATTCTCCTATGGAAAAAGACTACCTCCCCACTAGGTTTCTCCTGGAAGAGAAAAGCCAATTCTTCTCTCTCTTGTTCCACAGAGAGATGTTATCTGAGTCACTCTAAGCATGTACTGGACTTTTATTACCAAGGAACAGAAGCAGTCACAGTTCAAATCCCCAATGATTTGAGCATGGAAAAAATAAGAAGAAAAAGAAAGAAAAGCAATTAATTGATCAGTAGCTTAATTCAAAGAATATTTCAAAGGGAAGGTATATTTACAAAGAAAAAAGCACATTACACAAGAAGAATATATTTAGATTAATAGTTACATTCAAGAAGTTAGTGCTTAGAAGAATGGTACACAATTTTGAAACATAATGCAATTGAAAATGTACTTTATTTGGAGCCAGAAGTCTTGAGTTCAAATTCTGATTCTACTTATGTTTGACTTTTGACAAGTTACTTCATTTCTTCCCAGTTTTGTCAAATATAAAACATGAAGTACTTGTCCTAGAGAAGATTCAATTCCAGGGTCACTTCTCTATGAAAATCTGACAAATTTATTAACATTTTTGAAAAAATCTTCTTGGCCCTCTCAGAACCTTTTTTCCCCTTAAATCTGAGGTTTTTTTGTTTAGTATTTTTCATTTCATTTTATTTTCCAAGTATAAGACACTAGAAATTCTGTCTTTTCCAAAGTAAGCAGCACTGTTAGTAGTGTCCTTGTTTACCCTATACATGAGATCTTTTCTAAAGTTAATTTCAATTCTAAATCTTTAAAGATCACATCTCACATCTGCAATTTATTGTCTTAAGAGACTTGCCTGAGACTCAAAGGCATTTACTTGCCCATGATCATATGGCTAATAACTATAAAGCAATATTTGAACCTAGGTATTTTTGACTCCAAGAACAACACTTTATCTATAAGCTCTCATGTTTCTTCACAGTGTAAAGGCTTGGGTAACAACACTTACCATGAAATTGGGCTTGAGAATTTTGGTTGCTTGATTCATATACCTTTTCCCATCGCTCCTATGGCCAGCCATATGGGAGATATAAGAGTCAAATTCCCCCTTCCACAACATGTATGTTAGAATTAGAGTAGCATACTTACCAAATTCTTGAGGCTCACTCCATTCACTCCAATTTTCATGAAAAAACTTTCTTGTTCTTATTTTCACAGTATATTTTCCATAACTAATTGTGTAGTCATAGTTTGTTGTTCTTTTAATATTAAAGACCTTGAAAACAAAATAATTTTTAAAATATCTGTCCAAATACTCACTGACAACAATACAAATGTCTTCTAGAGGCTAGAAGTAAATATATAAAGAACCATATGATTCCAGGAGGAGGAGGATATGATTCAGGGGTGTGCTGGAGCCAGCTCTAACTTGTTTGCTGAGAATCAATTGTTAAATTTTCAATACAAGCATTTACATTTCAGAAATCAGCAAATTATACAAATAAAGACTTGATTCTTTGTTTTGTTGCTTGCCTAGACTTAAGGAAATGATGGACAAAATGTTGAAAATTCAGATAAAATTTATTTTTATTTTCAGTTCCAAATTCTCTCCCTTTCTCCAGGCCCTCTCTCATCTATTGAAAAGGCAAGGAATATAATATCAATGAAACATATGAAGCCATGCTTATGTATATGAAATCATTTCCTATGCAGGAAAAAAGCAAGAAAAATTATTTTTAAGAAATGCTTTAATCTATTGTCAGAGTTAATTGACTCTCTTTGTGGTGGTGTATAGCATTTTTCATTATGAGTATTTTGACATTATCGTAGATCATTGTACTGATTTGAGAATCCAAGTTTTTCACAGTTGATAATCTTTGTAATATTGCTCTTACTATGTGTATAATGTTCTCCTACTTCTGTTCATTGCATCAACTCACATGTCTTTCTTACTTTTCTGAAACCAGCTCTTTCATCTTTCCTCATAGCACAATAATATTCCATCACTATCATATGCATCAATTAATCATTCCTAGAGTCCTAGAGAGTTAAAAAGCTAACTGAAACAATTAAAAATTTTAGCAAAGGATATGTGTGTGTGTTTTTCTGCGCTTAACTGTAGCATACTTGAGGGATGTGGGGAGGATGAAAGGAGGAAAAAGACTAACGTAAAAAGTACACAGAAGAGAATAGAAAAATAATCTACAAGGAAGCAAAGATGGACAGTCATTAATATAATGTTTTTGATTATCACATATATGCTTTCTTGAAATGGAAATTTATTGTTACATATTTTGAATCTTTCCTGATATTCTACTGGGCACATGACAATAGTTTGTTTTGTTTTTCCTTTTTCTTTTTTCTATTTTTTTCTTATTTTGTATTTAGTTTTAAATAAATATTTTTAAAAGAATGAATAAATACAAATTTTTTAAAACTTGACTTTAGCAAAGTAGCAATATACAATACAAATCCACATCAGCATGTCTATATATCACCAACAAGACCTTACAAAAAGAATCATAAAGGATAATTTAAAATAATTGTAGACAGCATAAAATCTTTGGGAGTACACCTGATAAGACAAATTCAGGAACTTCATGAACAAAAATATCAAATTTTTATAGTAGATTCAAATAATTGGAAAAATATTGTTACAGGTGGACAGAAACAATAGAATAAAAAATGACAATTTTACCTAAAATAATCCACTTATTAAATGCCATTCCAATTAATTGTCAAAAAAAATTTATTGAGTTAAAAAAAAATAAGAAAATTCATTTGGAGGAACAAAAGGTCAAGAATGTCAATGGAATTAACCAAAAAAAAAAAAAAAGGAAAGGAAAGAAGTTTAGCAGTTCCAACTTTTAAAGGGTATTGTAAAGTGGCAATTATCAAAACTACCTGGTTCTGGCTACAAAATGAAAAGGCAAATCAGAGGAACAAAGTAGACATACAATACACAGTAGTAAATGACTATATAATATTGTGTTTGAGAAATGAAAAGATATAAGCTTTAGAGATAAGAAAACATTATTTGATTAAAAAATTGTGGAGACAACTGGAAAGAAATCTGGCAAAAATTGGGTGCAGACTAATATCTTATACTATTTATAAAGATAAGGCCAAGATAGGTACATGATCTATGAAGAAATGGAAATATCATAAGTAAATTAGAAGAATTCTAATTTTTAGAATGTTACCTGTCAGATCTATAAGATCAGATAGGAGAAGAATTTAGGAATAAACAAGAGATAGGGGGCACTATTTGATGCAAAATAGATAATTTTGGTTAGATCACATTTAAAAGATTTTGTACAAATAAAGTTAATATAGCCAAGAGTAAAAGGAAAATAGAAAACAGGGTGAGGAGAGAAAGGGTAAATCTTTATAGATAACTTCTTGGATAAATGTCCCATATTTCAAATAAATAGAAACAATTGCAAATATTTAAGAATATTGTGATTCACCAATTGATAGTCAAATGACATATGCAGGCAGTTTTTTTATGAAGAAATCAAATATATACATGCATATTCATGTAAAAATGCTCTATATCATTACTGATTAGAGAAATGTAAATTAAAACAACTTTAAAGTATCATTTTATACCTATTAGATTGGCTAGCAGGATAGAAGGGGGAAAAGAAAAATGTTAGAGGGAATATAGAAAAGCTGAAACCCCAATACCCTTTTGGTAGAATTGTGAGGTAAGCTAGCCATTCTGGAGAACAATTTGGACCTATAATTAAAGAGATATTAAATTATAAACCCTTTAACCCAGCAATACTACTATTAGGTTTTATTTCCCAAAATGATCAAGGAAAAAAATAGAACTTAGATGTTTTAAAATATTAGAAGCAGTTCTCTTTCTGGTGGCAAAGAAATAGAAATTGAGGGGATGCCCATCATCAGGGTAATGGTTAAGCAAGTTGTGGTATATTATTGTGATGGAATATTACTGTGTAATAAGAAATGATTAAGCAGGTTGGTTTTAGAAAAGTATGGAAAATTTTGCATGAAATAAAGAAAAGTAAAATAAGTAGAAGCAAGAGAATATTACATTACATACCAAAAAAAGTATTGTTTGAATACTGGGAATAATATACTGAGAACTACGTAATAACTAGGATCAACCAACTCATTCTGAGTATTGTAAATACTCAAATCAACTAAAAAGAACCTATGAAGGAAGATGCTATTTACCTCCAAAGAAAAAAAACTGGTAAATATAAGTATACATAGTATGATTTTGCATATTATACAAATATACATATATGGGAGCTAGTGAGTTAGTGAGTGAGTGTGTGTGTGTGTGTGTGTGTGTGTATGTGTGTGTGTGTGTGAAATGGTGACTTTCTGTAGTGTGATTTAGGGAAGGAAAAAGGAAGACAACTTGGGACTTAAAAAGCAATTTAAAAATTAAATTAATTTTTTAAAAACTTCATATCTTTTGAAAATTTCTCAATTTGAGAATGGTTCTTGTTTTCATAAATTTGATCAGTTCCCCATATATTTGAGAAATTAGCTCTTTAATAGAAAAATTTTCTGTGAATTCTCCTGCCCCCCCCCTCTATTTCTTCCTATCCTAATTTTGGCAGCATTGATTTTTTATGTGTTTGCAAAAGCTTTTAAACTTAAGAAAAAATGATTCATTTTAACCTCCTGCTATTTATCCCCTTCTTCCTCTCTCCTGCCTTCTCTCTCCCTCCCTCTTTCTCCTTCCTTGTGTCCTTCTCCCTTTCCCTTTCCTCCCCCCTCTTTTCTGTCTCTCTGTCTCTGTCTCTCTCTGTCTCTCTCTTTCATTCTGTCTCTCTCACTCTCTCTTTTTGATTTGGATTAAATTTTTAAATGTAAAATAGGTAATGGGTATAAATCCATCCCTCCACAGGGAGGCAACTGTAACATGTTTATCATCATTCCCTTGAGTGTTTCAGAGACCAGGCTTGGATGTAAAATGCCCTTATGGGCAGTTAGTAAACACAAAAATGACTCTGGAAGATTCAGAGGCAAGATGAAGGTACAATTAAATTCTTTCAAAATTAATTTTCTTTTTTGTTCTCCATTTAATTACCAAATATAATGTTTTTATAATTAACTTCTCATTTAAGGTTTACTAAAATAAATTAGTTCATGGAAATCTTCCTATAATTATTATTAATTATTAGACCCATAGGACTTAAGCCAATTTTAGAAGATCTTACAATAATGGCAATTTGGAACTTCAATAATTAATATCAACTTCCCACCTCTTCTTCTCCCTCTCTCCCTCCCCTCCATCCTCCACCTCGAATGAATCCAAAAGTGGAGTCAGGATTTTTTAAAGATAGGTATACGTCAATATCATCTTAAAAGTTATAACATAGATATTGCACCTGCTGAAGTCTTACTCAATATAAGCATCCAGTGGTCATAAAAAAAAAAGTATAGATCAGAGTTCAGTTAGTCTAAGCTTAGTGGTGGAGGTCTAGCATCTCTCTAAGTCTTGACTTACTCTGTTATCCTGAAAAGGAAAAGATCCTGCAGGGGAATTTTCTATCCACTTGGCTATGGCTATCCAGAAAAGCCCAATTATATTTTGACACAATTTTCTAGCTCATAATACTAACTAAATGCAACTAAGTTGGTTATATAAATAGAAGTGAAATAGCTATGAATGATTTGTTACTGTTTTGGAGCCAAAAGTTTAGTGATGTTAGACAAAATAATACTCACCACTTCAGAGAAATTCTTGTCAGCAATCTGCAAAAGCAACAACAACAAAAAAAAAAAAAAAAAAAGAAAGAAAAAAAAAAAAAAAAATGGCTTAAAATTTAAACCCATTGGGAAAAAAAAAAAAAAAAAAAAAAACTTTTCTAATGTCTACCTTCATTTTCAAGACAGGCAATACAACCTCTAATGGAATGAGCAAATATGGAAGGCTGAGAGAAATCCTAAAGTTATAACTGCCTGTGGACAATTGTACCAAACCCCGAAATGAATTAAAATGTTTTAACCATGGTATCTTTTCCATATTTTTCAAATTCACTTCTACAGAGAATTACAGAATGCTACAGAAAGCAGTGAATTTGAAGTCAAGAAATTATTAAGTTTTGTTTGCATCATGTGCTTTTAATAAACATGACAATAATTGATAGAATTACAGCTATACTTTATAGGGCTAGACAAACTAATAAAAAATTAATTTGGAGAAACAGATTAGGGGAAAATGAAACAAAGGCAAAATAGTATTTTCAGATCTAAATTTATTTATGTACATTTACTTTTTATGATAATTTTCTTTCAAGATTAACATAAAATGTGAGCTGCAAAATAGCCTGGGAGGAAGGACTTTTCTGACTGATTAGCACTTTTCTGATATCTATTTCTCTTTCCAAACAGAATTACAGTCAATTAGTTGTGTCCAATTCTTTGTGATCCCATTTGGGATTTCCTTGACAAAGATGTTGAAGTGGTTTGACATTTCTTTCTTCAGCTCATTTTATAAATGAGGAAACTGAGACAAACAGGATTAAATTATTTGCCCAGTGTCATACCACTAATATCTAAAATAGGATTTGAACACAGATCCTTCTGATTCCAGGGCCAGCACCATGCATTCTGCCATCTAGCTTTCTTCTAGCAGAATATTGGTACATTAATAAAAATGTAATGATTAATTTGGCTAAAATGAAAGTCAGTTGTTTTCTTCAGCAGCAATTTCCACCTATTTTAGACACTGTACTTGGGACCTCTTGGGTCAAACAGAACAATTCACATCCTTTTTCCTCTTGACAAAATTCTTCTGTTTCTAAATTCTGTCATCAATGTAGGAAATCCTAGAAGGCATCTAGCACATTGTCCTTGAATTTTCCTCATCTTTGCACGTCCATTTTCTTCAACCAATCATCCTGAGTCATGTTCAATATTCCCTTAACTATCCTAGTCAACATCCTCTGTATAATCCAGTTTTTATCAGAGTCCTTCCTAAGAGGCTCCTAATTATGAATACAATACTCTACATTGATGTGATAGTGAGTCATTCTGGAAACTATTCCTTTATTTGCATAGCCTAAGTTTCAATCTGTTGGCATTTTTTGTTTTTTTTTGTTTTTCACTCATGTTGCCTTATTCATTGAGCTTGCTGTTTTAAGAACTCAGGCTTTTTTTCCCCTCTCATATGAACTGCTGCTAGACTTATTTCCCATATCCAATATACTTCTGCAGTTGAAAATCTGAACCCAAATACAAAATGCTAAGATGATCCTTATTAAATTTCATTTTATTACATTCAGCCTACAATTTTTGCCTATGAGATATTATTGGAATTTGCTTCTGTCATCCAAGATGTTAGTATCATATCATCTAAAAGTTTGATAACCATGCTATCTAAGTCTTTATCCAAGAGGAGAAAGAAAAAAAAGAAAACTGCCGGTATGTGTCTACTAAGTTAGATACCACCCAAATTTGAAATTATGGCAGAGGAAGAAGAAAAATTAATGCAGAACGCCAGTGATTTATAGATAATTACTGGGGAAAAGACAGACCAGAAGGAAACCTATGGCCACTAGAATTTGTATTTATAAAGTGTAAGGTCTGGGCAATTAAGCAAACTAGAAATCACATTGCATTTGGTGAAATATGAATTATGACTGGAATGTGGTTAAGGAGAGTGGATAAAATACGGGACCTGGAGTCAGAAAGACCAGAATTTGAATTCTTTGTCAACTACTAGCTATATTATCAGGGACAAGTTTTTTTTGTTGTTGTTATTTTTTTTTAACTTCCGCTAGCCTCAGGTTCTGCAACTATAAAATGAGCATAATAACAAATGAAAATAATAACATCATCAAATGAGATAATACATATAAAATATTTTTAAAACATTACAACTATTATTATTACAGAAGGATATATTTTCTTCAAAAGGAAAAGGAAATAAAACTAAGCAATTCTCCAAAACTCCAAGTTTCAGAGAAGGTATCAGCCTGCGTTAGAAAATGGCCTTTCCTTATCTGGGTGTTCTTTGTACCAACAAAATCAGTTAAGTACTCAACAAACTCTTATTAAGCACTTTTTAATGTTCCATATCCTGTGCTAAAAGCTGAGTAGATAAAGAAAAGCAAAAGGCAATCTGCTCTCATGGAGCTCATAGTCTCTCTCACAGTAGAAAGAGACTACATGAAAACAATGGTATACAAACAAGATGTACTCAGGATAAACTGGAGAAAAACAACAGATAGAAGGCACTTTAACTGGGATTTAGAAAATCTTCATATAGAAGGTGAGGTTTTTTCTTGGCTTGGATGTGAAGGAACAAAAGAAGTCCAGATCATACTACCAATCTCTATCCCAGTCCCCATAGACACTCAAGGAAATCCGTGAACCAAAAAGGAGAAGCAAGACAGAGATTTAGGTCAAAATCAATATAACAAACAGAATTATTATGGTCAGATTATTCTACAGACCATCTGGACCAAACAAATAAATGACAAATTCAAGAGAGTGAAGTTGGCCATTTGGACCTCCAAAGCCTATTGACATTTTTTCTGTCATATGTTGGTACCTTTCAATTTTCCTACCTCAGGTTAGGATTCCTCAAATAGTCTTTTCAGATCCCTTCTCTTCTATATACCTCCTTTGAAAATGATTTCCCATAATCCTTCCTTATTTCTGTTAACTGAGTGAGTTCTTTTACCTCCTCTTCTACTAGGGTCCCCAACCTTTGTTTCATAAGCAAGAGTTTTACTTTATAGACTCTCTCCAAGTCACTATAAGTCTAATTACTCTGATCTCTTAGGACTTTATATACTGGCTTTATTTTGTGCATTGAATTTAAAAACTTTCTTGCTTAATGAGTTCCCCTGGTCATTCACATCTAAGAAAGGCCTGTCACCTCAAGATGACAACCTTCTATTTTAAAGCTACTTTTGTTTCTGAATGACTGGGTTTCTAAAAGTAATGAAGTGTGGATGAAGGGGATTCAGAGCTTGTGACTATAGATGAGGTGCTTCAACTCTCAGTGCCCCTAGAGCAACTCTCTAATACTTTATTAAAGGGGAGTTGTCGAATTGTACCTATGGCAGGAATTTCTGTATGTCTTCCCAACATTGATGAAATCAGTTTCAAACAAATAAAAAATAATCATAGTTCCAGATTAATAAAAATAATCTAGTGCTAATGCAGTAAACTGCTATGGTTTGGGTTAGCTTAAGGAGTTGAACCCCAATGCCCACTTCCTAGAAAGCCTGACCTGAATGGTTACTTTTGACCTATGGAATGACCTTCATATCCCAAGTGGCCATCTCCAAATGTGTTGTTGGTTCTGAGTGGTCAGGACATAATTACATTTCTAGCAGTCCCTCTTTGCTCACTTTCCTAACTTTTACTCATGTTGGTAATTTGGCACGGTGCACATGCCAAACCAATTTAATATCATAGATACTAAAGAGATGAAAACACTGAAAGAGACTTACACTCATCATTACATTTTACTGCTGTTTCATTAATCAACTGGATGTAATGACCTGTTCAACAATATGTCCCCTTTTAGGGACAACCATCAACCTGAATGCTAAAGATTCCAGGAAGCATGTCTTTTAGCTATATCCAGGTCAAGAATTCCCTCTGATCAGCAAAGTGTCTCCTTTTGACATAGTATTCTATGAAGTATGAGTTCATGCTAATGAACATGGGATGCTTACCTCTGAGGAATTTGGGAATCAGCTCCACTTGATCATTCAGAAGCAGAATGATGATTATTATCTCTGGTGGATTTTTATAATTCCATCTAAAGGAATTTATCAATTACATTAAAGTTCAGATTGGTGATTATTTCATTAATCTTATGAGGAATGCAAACCAAAGCTTTCCTTTCCTAATGTCATTAGCATGTGTTTATCAGTGGTTTGCTAAATTTGGTGGATACACATAAAAACATATCTTTAAAATATAAAATAATTTATATACAAGTGCTTATTACAGGAAAACAACTTACATAGCAACTACTTAATCACTAAAAGGAGGCCTAAAATAAAATGGAGTTGCTCATGCTAAGTTAACATACTTATTCCCACTACAGGATCCCCAGAAGTTGCATTTACTCTCATTCTTAGGGATCTTAGGGATCCAGAAATAATCTTAAGAGACTGGGTTCCTAATGTTATTATTCACAAACCCCCACCTATGTAGTTCTTTTTAATTAAGTCATCTAGACTTCAGTGAACTTTTAAAAAATATATTTATTGAGATGGTATGGTAAGAATAGTTACTATAAATATTCAGCACCACCCTCCCACTCTTTTCCCTACACCTGTTCCCAAAAGAAAACTGTCTGGGGCACATTCTCCTTTTAAAAGAGTGAGCTTAAATGTAAATTATAACAGTAGTTGAAGAAAGGGGTGACCTACAATTCCAGATTACTGGAAATTTTTTCCCTTTTTCATGAAGTCATTATAAAGTTCCCCTTAAGTACAGCTTTCTTTCTTTATTTTTTCTTTTCTTTTTTTTTCTTTCTTTTTTTTTTTCTGAGGCAATTGGGGTTAAGTGACTTGTCCAGGGTCATACAGCTAGGAAGTGATAAGTGTCTGAGATCAAATTTGAACTCAGGTCTTCCTGACTTCAGGGCTGGTGCTCTATCTACTGCGCCACCTAGCTGCCCCAAGTATAACTTTCTACTAACCTCTAAGGATCCTTGCCTTTGAAGAATTCCCAGTTGAGCACTTTTCTCTGTCACAAAAAGTCCCCCACCTTAAAACTCAATATTGTTGCGTGACTTTCCACATGTCTCTTCAAGTCTTTCCTTTCTCATTGGCTATCACTGTTTTGGTGAAACCTGCTACCACTTCTGTTTGCTAAACTAACTTCTGGATTTCCCAGATTCAAATGGCTACCTAAGAGGAATGGGGAGAGGAGGAGGAGAGATAAATTCTTCTCTTCCCCTCCCATGCAAGGAATTTTTTCTCAAGAATATGACTTGAATTCTTCTATCACTAAGTTGAAATGCCACAAGGCTTTGTGATTTTTGAACAAAGTACATACACAAAGATATACAAAGGAACTTCAAAAAAGGAAAATGTGCCAATAAATTGCAGAATTAGGAAGGCCTCAGCTAAGATGAGTAACACTTGGGACTGTTCTCTGAAGAAAGTGGGGATTTTATTAGACAGAATGGAGGCAATATATTCCAGACATGGGGAAAGGACATTAGCAAACAACCAGAGGAAAGAGGTAGAATATGTGTATTTGGTCCAGCAAATGGATTAGTTGGACTGAGATAGATAGCAAATAAAAGGGAGAATGTGAAGAGTAATATGATGTAATGAGAAGCAGTTGAGTGACTTATTAGCAAGATAGGATCACAAATTTAGAGCTGGATTTTTAAGGTCATTTAGCCTACCCTATCTTCACTCCATTTTGTAGATGAGGAAACTGAGGCTCAGAGAAATTAAATAATTTTCCCATGGACATACCATGGCTGAGGCAAGATTCAAATTTTGTCTTCCTGCTCCAAGTTCAACACAATGTCAAAGTACATTGCTTTTTAAGATGGGCTTTAAATACCAGGTTAAACATTTTGTACTTTTTTCTTGAAGTGGTAGAGATGCTCTGAAGATTTTTGAATAGGAGAATGAAATGGTCAGACTTGCTAGACACATCAATTCAGGGAGAGTGGAGAGCACAGACTGAAAAAGGGAGGAAAAAATGGAATAAGAGACACCAATCAGACAGCTAGTTCAATAAGCCTGGTGAAAGGGTACAAGAAGCTAAACTAAAATAAAGGTTTTATGAATAGAGAAAAGAGAATAGATAAGAGATATATGTAGAGAAGGCAAGAAAAACAGCAACTTGTTGATTGTGGTGAAGGAGAAAAGGAAAAGTAAAGAGTGATTGGAGTTTGCAATTCTGGATGACTATAAGGATTCCCTCTATAAAAGTAGAGAGATTTGAAGGTGACAGAGATTTGGGGGGAAATATGAATTCCATTTTAGAAACCTTGAGTTTGAGATGATTACAAGACATCCAAGTGGAGATGTCTAGTAAGTAACATGGGATTTTAACTCAAGAGAGTAATTGGAGCTAGATATATAGATTTGAGATATAGATATATAGGAATGATTTGTGAACCTAGGAGAGTTGATGAGATGATAAAAAAGAACCTATAGAAGGACAGAAAGGAACAGGAACCCACAATAGAGCATTGAGAAAATTGTATTTGATCTTTAAGAGAAAGATGAGGACCCAGCAGAAGAGTGAGGTAGGACAACTAGGTAGATAGGTAGGTAGGACATCATAGATAGAACAAAGATCAGAAGAAAGAAGTATCCCAGAAATAAATAGAAGGGTAATCTATGAATAAAAAGCTGCACAAAGATCAACTAGAAGAATAGAATACAGAAAAATAAATTGGATTTGTTTGATAAGAGAACACTGGCAACTTTGGAAAGTAGAAATGGGTTGGAAGCCAGATATTAAAGAAATGATAAATGAAGGGAAGATGAGAAAATGAGATCATGTTTTTTGGAGTTTGATTGCAAAAGGAATAAGAGACCTAGAGATACCTAAGCATTTTTGTAGGTGGAGGGGAGGGAATCAGTCGATGGTGAGAGATTGATGATACCAGAAAAATAAGAAATGATTGAAGGGGCAAAATTCTGTTGGATATGGAAAAGAAGAAAAATCAAGGGCATAAGTAGAGAAGTTGGCCTTAGCAAGAAGAAACACCATATTGGAATAAATGAAAATGGGTGGAAAATGTTGGTGAAGAAGTATTGTGCCCTGTGATTTATTAAGGTGACAATAACTATTCTTGCACTTTTTTTACTGTTAGGATATTCTTTTATATTGTTCAATGATTAATTTCTCATTGTTGATGTCTGATTTCCATTTTGAAAAAAAAGACAGAAGACCATCCTTGTGCCTTGGAGAAGAGAAAATAACAACAAAAAGACAAAATTGTTCAAATTGGAGCAAGTTTTTGGAACAGAATTATTCTGACAAGAAAGATACAGTTGGATTGAGGGAAATGGATTCTTCAGGACACACGATGTGAGGAACATAGGTCATGGAGTATAATTTAAGAAGTGAGGAAAAAAATTACCTTTTGAATGTGAAGCTGATATTCAAAGTCATTGTCCTGAACTTGTATTGTTCTGGGTGTCTGCCACTGCAGTCTACATCTAAGATTTGTACAATTTATGGTGACATTTGGTGCTTTAAATATTTCTGGAATAGAAACATAGACATTGAGATGGATAACAGAGAAGTCAATACTTCCCTTATAAATACCTTGGAAAGTATCTGTTTACCACAGTCCCTAGGGATAGAAACTAGAGGTGATGTAAAACAGGAAATGGAAGCAATCAGATTATGATAGATTTTGAGTGCTTCCCAATCTTCCATAATGCTACAACCTTCCCTCTATTTATTATTTCCAGTTTATCCTATATGTATTTTGTTTGTACCTAGTTGTTTACATGTAGATTGTGAACAACCAAAGATTAGCTACCATTTAAACTTTCTTTATATCCTATCTCCAACAGTTAACTCCTTGAGGATAGGAGCTAGGTTGCTTGTTTGGGTTGCTTGATTTGTTTCTGTTTTTGTATCTTCAGTAGTTTTGTGCCTAGCATATAATAGGTGCTTAATAAATGTTTGCTTTTGTTTCCAGCCCCTTATTCTAGTGATGTGATCATTGCTGTAGTTGTTCAGTTGTGTCTAAGAGATTTTCTTTGCAAAGAAGCAAGAATGGTTTGCCACTTCCTTCTCCAGTGTGTGCCTATTTTTCATATAAAGAAGTACCTATTTTTCATATAAAGGAGTTGAGTGACTTGCCTGAGGTCACACAACTAACATGTATCTGAAGCCATATTTGAATTCAGATCTTCAAGGGCCTGGTGCTCTATTCCCTGAATCACTCAGCTGTCCCTTGATGAAATCATAGGCAGTTTATTTAACCTTTCAGTGCCCCAGGGAACTTTCTAATTTTTCTAAAGAAATACTAGAAATTATGAATGAATTGCTAATTTACTTCAATAGAAGAAGTGCAAGGTACTTTAAAAAAAATGCTTGCTGACTGATTTGAACATATTTCAACTTTCTCCTTTCATGTCTTTTTCTTTTATCCTCTCCACTAAAAGGTGTTCCATTGCTTAACCTATACCCCAAGATGGGGGAGGGGGAGAAATGCCACATGGACTAAAATACTTATAGTAGTACCTTTTGTGGTAGCAAAGTTCTGGGAATGAAGTAGATATTCACTGATTGGGGAATGGTTAAATTGGGACATGAATGTAATGGAATATTACTGAATCCTAATACTATGAAAACTAGAGACACATGGAAAGTTATATGAACTGAAGTGAAGTAAGCAGAATCAGTTATAGCCAACTGACTATAACAATGTAAATGGAAACACCAACAGTAATATTATTCAATTATAATAATCATATTCATCTCTAGATATATGGGAAAATGAGCTTCCCTCCTGAAGTTGCAGAGGTAGGAAACTATAAGTGTGGAATACTGAGTATACTGTCCAAAACATAATATGTATTAAGTGTGTTGGTTAGTTAGGGGGCATACTGGATAGAGTGCCAGGTCTGGAGTCAGGAAAATTCATCTTCCAGAGTTCAAATTTGGCCTAGCTGTGTGAACCTGGGCAAGTCACTTAATCCTGTTTGCCTCTGTTCTCTCATTTATAAAATGAGCTGGAGAAGGAAATGTTTCAGTATCTTGGCCAAGAAAACTCCAAATGGTGTCACAGAGAGGTGGATATGATTGAAACTACTCAACCACAACATTAGTTGTTTTGCTTAGTTTTAAACTACTTTCCCCATCATCCCCACTCCCACTCCCTATATTTTAAAATTTGTTACAGGAGATGGTTCTTTGGGAAGGAGAAGAGGAAAAGCTATTTGGAAGTGAAGGTGATATAGTAGTAAAACTTTCAAGACAGACTTTGTTAAAAAAAATAATGAAAAAGAAACAGTTGGTATATTGATGAGGAAGACACATTTTATCTCAGTTGAACCAAGAACAGGCTGGAAAAGCCACTTGAAGTACATTTTATGAGGTGCTATAGAACCAAACCATTCATCCAATCTTTAGAAATAAAAACATGATCTGTCTCACTAGCACAAACGTGTAAAAAACATAAATTATTCTTACCAATATCCCATAGTGAAATATTGTCATCAGTACATTGGACTTCCCTTCCATTGCTGGTTCCAGTTACTAGGAAGTGATATGGGTAAGGGTTTGGGAATTCTGAGAGATTATCAAAATGACATCCAACACGTCTGCCTTCAGAATCTGTTTTATAATTTGGACATTCTCTATCGACAAAAGCACTGAAATAGCCAAAATATTGCTGTGAAAGATCCAAAAAAACTTTGTATGATAGAATTGTAAAGAGGTTTCCCTCCAAGCCCAAAACCTACAGTGGGGATTGTGAATAAAAAAATTGATACTGGATATCTCCTGGAATTGTCCTCACTGTCCATTTGCAGTCCATGAAATTTGCATCATGAATCTCACAGGATACATTTTCTTTAGTGGTACCTTCTATTCCTAGGAAGACATAAAGAAATGAAAGAAATTATGTTTCCATTTTTATGCAAACAAAATTTTAATGATAAGAAATCCAAAAAATATGTTAAACAGGATTCTACATCACCTCTTTGGGGAAGATGGAATGTTTCTGAAAATCTTTTGCCAGCAAATCCCTCTATTATAAAGTCTACTCCTTGGCACCAGCAATGGAAACTTTTTATTTTGCACCTTCTGTTGTTTGTTGCCTAAAAACAATAACAAGAAATCACATAATCATTAGCTAATTGATCATAAAAGAGGACAAATAAAATGATGAAATTAATCTAAGTACTCTCCAAGATTCCTTCCACTTATGACAAGCTACAACTCTGTAAGTGTTGAGAATTGTCATCTTGCTTCCCAGAATTCTTCTACATGTTGTATTAGTAGGATCACTGGGCTCAGGAGTCAAAAGATCTAGGCTAGAAGTTCTGGCATAGTCACTTACTATGTTTATGACACTTGAAGAGAGAGGAGTAAGGGAATAAGCATTTAGATAGCTCTTACTATGTGCCAGCCACTGTAACATGTACTTTTTACAAATCATTTAACTTGACCACAATCCTGCAAAGCAAGTGCTATTATCCCTATTAACATTTGATGAAACTGAGGCAAGCAGAAGGAAGTGACTTAGCTAAAAAGTGTCCAGGCAAGAGTTAAATGCAGGTCTTCTTGTGCTGTATTACTTAACATCTGTACACTTTAATTTTCTGAGTGAAAAATTATACTTTTCACCGTGTACTACACAAGATTATTCTCAAGACCAAATGATTGGATTGTGTATAAAGTACTTTTTTTCTATCATAACATGGAAACATGAATCGTAACTACTTTAGACTTGGAAAAATAAGTTCTCACTATCCAAATCCTTGGCGCTGTCAGGTAGTTTAATATTGGATATGGATACGATTTTGTCAGTGGAAATGGCATTTAAAAAGATGGATATCATTTGCACCCTAAAAATCTTTGGACCTTCCCATTTGGTTTATATCAACATGTAGTATCTCCCCAAGGAGAATGTGAGTTTCCTGAGAGCAGAAACTGTCATGCTTTTTTATGTGTACTCCTGGATCTTACAACTATGCTTTGCACATAGGAAGTACCCAATGCTTTTTAATGCATTCATTCATAATTATGATTTATGTATATATGTGAGTAATTTGGAGGGGGAGTTTGGGGGCTAGGAACTTTTGATTTCATTGATGTGGGGAACTCTCGGTGAGGGACTTCTTCTACCAGGGTCGTTGAGCACCCTATCTGCAAAGTTGCTTTGAAGCACTGAAAAATCAACCAACTTGATCATAGTCACACATAGTATGTCAGGACTTAACTGGAGTGTTCCTGACACTAGAACTAGCTCCTATTTGAATAGAAACTGAGTTTAAATAAAGAAGGGACAATACATCTTTTCCCCTTTGCAGGTGGTGACTGAGGCAAGCCAGGACTAGAGCTATGGGATGGGGTGGGGATGAGGGGTGGGGTAGAAGAGGAAGAACTAAAAGAAGCTGCCCGTGTCTCATCCTACTATTAAATATCTATGAGTACATGGAGCCCACATTTCTTTTATGTTTACTCTTTACTAATTTTAGGTGAAGGAGTAGCTTGAGATGGAATTGTCTAGGCAATGACTGTAATTTAAGGAGATGCCCTCAATATCATCAAAAGTCCTATATTCAATCACTGCTGAATGATGTGGCTTCAGGGATTGTGATCTTTTCCTCTTTGAGCTGAATGGCAACTGTGCTTCCCTTGAAGGTAGCTGGGAACCAGCTGAATTCACAAATGGAACTCACAGAGGGGGATCCCAAATTGGGATAAAATGACATAAGGAATTCAGCCCCTATAAGAGGCCACAAGTTCTCTTAGGAAGATTTTGTCTTCCAGGTCATGGAGACGTTTCCCTAAAACGTTTTGGTTTTTTTTTTTTTGTTTGTTTGTTTTGGTTTGGTTTGGTTTTTGGTTTTGTTTTGTTTTGTTATGTTATGTTTTTTAAGTTTTATTGATTTTTTTTTCATTTCTTTACCTCTCAGTCATTAACTTCCCTAACTGAATTGGGAAAAAAAAAAAAGATTAAAAAAAATTCAGCAAAAACATCCAGCACAATGATACTTTGACACCAAAGTATATAAAATCCTGTTGAAATAGTGTATCACCTCTTTGCCTTGAGAAGGAAGTATGCTTAAGTACCTGATCTCTGGAAACTTCCCTCCCTGGTTTCTCATATTCCAAATAGTCAACAATACAGGTCAAAAGTGTAATGATCTAGTGATGTAAAGCTACCAGTGAAAGGAAGCAGGGATAGGGACACTTCATTTAGGGCAAGACAGGAGAGGGATCTAGGTTCCCAGCCCATGCTCCGGGGCTACTTCTGCCAGTCATCCCAGCGGTCTGCGCATTACATGGAAGCTTTGCTCTTCCAAGATATTCAGTGTTTCATGAGGAGTGGAAACTGGGGCTGAGCTTAGAGCCAGGATGCACCTGGAAGAATCCAGGGATACCCTACCCATTCAACTCATGGTTCTAAATCTTGAAGCCAGAAGTCAATCCCCCTGAAGGCCATATTTCAACAAACTTGTTGAAAATCCATTAAATGAGGAATCAAGAGACCTGAGTTCTATTCCTTCCTCTGACATAATTCTGATTTTCTTTTCTTTCTTTTGTAAAGTGAGGAGGCTGGACAAAATGGCATTTAAGATCCCTTTTCAGCTCCCCCAATATATGCATCACTGAGATTTGGGCTCCTTATCATTCTCTGTCCCCTCAGCTTCAATTTCAATATATTAAATGAGCCATCCTTTGGGACCATTTCCCTTCTCTGGAGCCTCTATTGCCCTTTCTGTCTTAGGAGGCAACTGGACTATATAGATTATTCTTGAGGAATCTTCTAACTTTACCATGATAGTTTTGAAGGTTGTATTTTTCATTTTTCTTTCTTTCTTCCTTTTTTTTTGAGGCAATTAAATGATGCAATGGATAGAGTGCTAGACTTGGAGTCAGGAAAACCTGAGAGTTAGTTTAAATCTTGCTTCAGAACCTTATTAGCTGTGGAATTTTAGGCAAGTCACTTAACCTTTCTTCCTTTCAGTTTCTTCTTCTGCCAGATGGGACTAGGTTATGATAATCAATGCTTTGCAAATTGTAAAGTGCTATACATGTGCTATCTTTTATTTTTGTGTGAAGGTAACAGGGTTGACTTAAAGTCTTCTTTCAGTTTTTGCTCCCAACCCACCCAAATATTTCTGTTTTTTATAAAAGCTACTATTCTGCATGTGCCTTACTCAATATTTATGCTCTGGGATGCCAAGTGTGAAAAAATAATTGACGTTAGCACACAGATTTCAAAAATAATTATTTAAACTAAGAAGCTACCAAACAGCCTCCTTCCTTTGTTGGGGTTGAGAAGCAGTCTTAAAGTATCCCTGAGTCTTTGGTTGATATTCTACTCCTGCCCCACCATAGACAGTAATTTTGGTGACACTTGTCTCAGGAACAAATTGTAGTACTTAGTCTAAGAACAAAAATTCCTAATTGTGAATATGCTGATATTTAGCATTTGTTATTTGAAATCATCTTTTCTCCTATTCATTGAGTGAATAGGAAAAAAATAAATTTGTATTATATACATATATATGTTTATATAAGGATATAGATAAGTATATTTGTGTTTATATGCAGACATGACTTTTATGTATGTACACACAGAGAGAGAGAGATAATAATAACTTTTACCTGTATTTGATATATTAATTTTGAGAGGATTTTAACCGAACAGGTAATGCTATTCACACTCTCCACATTGGTCCATCTCAACCACATTGTCTTCATATCTATAGTTATATTTTTAATTGGCAAATCTGGAAGTGAAGATTATCAACAATAACATAAATTCAATCCAATAAGTATTATTAAAGTACATGCTATGTAAAGACTATTCTGGAAGAAGGTACAAATTTCTGCACTTATGAACCTTGAATCTAGTTGGCCATTATGTTGATTAAAATTCTTTCAAAGTAGTAACACCATTTAGAACACTTCCTGGGTAACATGATTTCTCACCACTAAAATTGTAAGGTATAGGGGAAAGCGCACTATTAGGAGTATCAGGAAAGCTGGGTTCAAATTCCAACTTTACCACTAGCTTGCTGTATGACCTTGGATAAGTTCCCCTCTGTGGGTCTGAGTTTCCTCACTAATAAAATGCTATATAAATCTATTCCACTATTAGCCAGATAATGATGTATTGTTTTTCTGATCAATATATCACCAAAAAATTCTTTCTCTTCCTGTACTTCCTAATAAGAACTCCAAATTTCTTAACAATAAAGAGAATTGAGTACTGTTTAACTTTGTATTTTTACCATCAATTGCCCTTTAACTTCCTTTTTTTTTTACTCTTAACTTGAAACACTCCAACTAAATAAATAAATTTTTAAAATACCTCTTTTGAAAATAATAACATAAAAGATCTCAGGAGTTTAAAGGGGTTAGCCACATCTCACTGACTCTCTGTACCTCCCCCATTTAAAATTATAGAACATATTCCCTAATTTTCTATAGATTTTCATCAACTATGTCTCATTTCCAACAAGGCAAATTGGAAATGTGACTCATTAAATAGTACCCATAAGAAAAGGCAAAGGAAAAACTCATGGTGAGTGTGATGAATGGTAAATGTTTATAGGCTAATGTGTATCATGAATCATAACTTGGATGAAAGAAGTGGTAGAAAAGACATGACTAAGCAAATATATTCCTGGAAAGGGACTTGAACCTATCATGTGTTAAGAGTGGGGAATAATAACACATGGGCAAGTGTAGGATAGACTCAGTCAAGTTTGGCTTATTTCTGTGAGTTCCCTGGTTGACAACTGAGTTTAAAACAAAAAACAAAAAAAACTGAGGATTCTTTTTAAGTGAGTTCATTTCCATTTGATCTTACTCTTGGCTGCGGCCTTTTGAATGAAGAGATTTTAACCCAGTTTGGAAGTGATGGAAGTAGAGGAAGGACAGGATTCTTTACTGCCCCAAAGGGTCGTGGTCATTCCATACACATTATAGAGGAGTTGCAAATGGGAGAACTGCTTGGGTCCCTGTTCATTTCTTAAAGTTCTGGAAGCTTGCACTTGCAGCAATGGCCTTATCTCCCATCAACAAGACAAAACAGTGACAATGGTGACTCCTTGAGTAGATGAGACTGACTGGTTGAGAGGGAAGAAGGATCATGGAAAGTGTCTCCTCTTTTAAAAGGTTCCATAAATCCTCAGCTCTTCCATCTCACCAGCTAATAAATAGACACTCAACAGTGAATCATAAATGGACATCCCCCAAAGTATCCACATGATCCCCTGGGAGCAGTCGCAGAATGTTTTAGCAGCAAAGGGATGGGATTGGGGCAGTGGAAAGAGGCCAAGAGATTACAATCTATCCATGCAATGGAAATATTGAGTAGATCATAGATCCATCATCATATAGAAGTACACTCAAAATGGTACTCTCCTATCAAGTGTATTAGGAAAAAAAAAGGGGGAGGGGAATTAGAGCATTTTTTTATATGACTATAGATAGCTTTAATTACTTCATCTGAAAACTATTCATATCTTCTTATAATTTATCAATAGGGTAATGACACTAATTTTTATACATTTGAGTCAGTTCTCTGAGAAATGAGACTTTATCAAAGAAACTTGCTTCAATTTTTTTTTCAGTTACTTTTGCTAATTGTATTTTTCTCCATCATTTTTATCTTCTTCTGAATGTGCATTTTGACCTTCCTAGTCACCATAATAACTTTCTAGGGTCAGAATTTATTTCTTTTATTTGCTCATTTTGCTATTGATGAATTAATTAATTATTAGCCATTAATTAATAGCTCAAATTGCTATTGTTTGGCTTTTAATTCTTTGTTAAAGTAGGGCTCTATTTCCAGAGTGGAGGATGCAGTGTCCTAGACTTTAGAAGTTTTGTGTAGTGTTTTCAGAGATACTTCTAGGGATCTATAAGTTTTCAATTCTTGCAAGGTAGTAAGATCTAAGGAGAGGCATTTACTGCTCTCCTGGCCTGTCCTGGCCTGCACAAGCATTCTTTTTAGCCCTGGAATTGTGAGGAAGGTGCTTGTTCCTCTGGGACCTCCAGGTTTTTCTGTGTTAAGACTCCTCCTTGCCCCAAGACTGCTACCCAGGACTACCACCCTGATCCAAGTCTGGGCAAAGCAATAGATTACTGTCTGTGTCAGAAAACAGACCACTGTAATCTCTTTCTGACCAGTTGTTTGGTCCCCTTACCATCTTTGATCTAAGAGCTCCAAAACCACCACAGTCATTGCTGATTCAATGGCCACCAAGGCCTTATCTTGGTTTGTTGGGGTTGGGGTTGTGTAGGAGAGAACTGCACTGGACTGTGCTCCACTCTCACCCAGCTATGACAGCTCTTTCCTGCCTAACTTCTAAATTCTCTTGGGAAGTTCAATCCATCTTTTTGTAGATTCTGCTGCTCTAGAATTTGTTTAGAGTCATTATCTAAAGGTCTTTGGAGGGGTTTGGGAGAGAGCTCTGTAGAGTCCCCACATTTACTCTATATTCTGCCTCATTCTGTCTCAAATTTGTAGTTGACAAAACAGACTCAATGAGCTCAGATGCTCTGCTCAAGTTTATAGAGATAGCAAGAGGCTAAGCAAGGAAAGACTCAAATGTCTTTCCATAATATTGTGCTATGGAGTAAATCCACCTTTTTGCAATTCTATCATATTAACATTTGAAAAAGACTGTGAGACTGGGGACAAGGTTGTCATATTTAATGGGTTTAAATACTGGAGTAAGCACTGTTAGAACTTACAAAGGAAATAAAAATTCAAGTTCCTGTCCAAGAGACACTGGTAGTTTTATGTTGGAAATGGGACAATATATATACAATACATAGGACTATATATAATGGCACATATCTATATCATCAAAATAGTTATAATCTAAAAGCACTAAAAATAAACTTTAAGATTATCTTCATTCCAAAGTTAGATATAATAGATCTTTGGAGGAAATTAAATGGAGACAGAAAGGAGTTTACTTTTTTCTCAGCAGTCCATGGAACTTATACAAAAATTGACCATGTGTTACGACACAAAAACCTCAAAATCAAATGCAGGAAGGCAGAAATAACAAATGTATTTTTTTCAGATCATGACGGAATAAAAATCACATGCAATATAAGGCCAGGAGAAAATAGACCAAAAACCAATAGTAAACTAAATAATTTTATCCTAAAGAATGAATGGGTGAAACAGCAAATTACAGACACAATTACTAATTTCATCCAAGAGAATGACAATAATGAGACAACATACCAAAATTTGTGGGATACAGCCAAAGCGGTAATAAGGGGAAATTGTATATCTCTAGATGCTTATTTGAATAAAATAGAGAAAGAGAAAATCAATGAATTGGGCTTGCAACTAAAAAAGCTAGAGAAAGAACAAATTAAAAACCCCCAATCAAATACCAAACTTGAAATCCTAAAAAGAAAAGGAGAGATTAGTAAAATTGAAAGTAAAAAAACTATTGAATTAATAAATAAAACTAAAAGTTGGTTTTATGAAAAAAACAACAAAAGAGATAAACCTCTAGTTAATTTAATTAGAAAAAGGAAAGAGGAAAATCAAATTGTTAGTCTCAAAAATGAAAAGGGAGAACTTTCCACCAATGAAGAGGAAATTAGAGCAATAATCAGGAGTTACTTTGCCCAACTGTATGCCAATAAATTTGATAACCTAAGTGAAATGGAGGAATATCTACAAAAATATAGATTTCCCAGATTAACAGAAGAGGAAATAAATTACTTAAATAGTCCCATTTTAGAAAAAGAAATAGAACAAGTCATTAACCAACTCCCTAAAAAAAAATCCCCAGGACCAGAAGGATTTACATGTGAATTCTACCAAACATTTAAAGAACAATTAACTCCAATATTATATAAACTATTCGAAAAAATAGGGAATGAAGGACTGCTACCAAACTCCTTTTATGATACACACATGGTACTGATACCTAAACCAGGTAAAACAAAAACAGAGAAAGAAAATTATAGACCAATCTCCTTAAGGAATATTGATGCAAAAATCTTAAATAAAATATTAGCAAAGAGATTACAGAAAATCATTCCCAGAATAATACACCATGACCAAGTAGGATTTATACCAGGAATGCAGGGATGGTTCAATATTAGGAAAACTATTAACATAATTGACTATATTAATAACCAAATTAACAAAAAACATATGATAATCTCAATAGATGCAGAAAAAGCATTTGATAAAATCCAACATCCATTCCTATTAAAAACATTA
>JAJPUD010000600.1:183641-207126 GCA_023553655.1 Myrmecobius fasciatus | reverse complement strand
TTTGACCCAGCAGTGTTTCTACTGGGCCTATATCCCAAAGAGATTTTAAAGGAGGGAAAGGGACCCACATGTGCAAAAATGTTTGTGGCAGCCCTTTTTGTAGTGGCAAGAAACTGGAAATTGAAAGGATGCCCATCAATTGGAGAATGGCTGAATAAATTATGGTATATGAATGTTATGGAATATTATTGTTCTGTAAGAAACGACCAACAGGACGATTTCATAGAGGCCTGGAGAGACTTGCATGAACTGATGCTGAGTGAAATCAGCAGAACCAGGAGAATATTATACACAGCAACAAAACTATACGATGATCAATTCTGATGGACATGGTTCTCTTGAACAATGATGTAATTCAAACCAGTTCCTATTGTTCAGCGATGAAGATAGTCATATACATCCAGAGAGAGGCCTGTGGGAACTGAGTGTGAACCACAACACAGCATTTTAACACTTTCTGTGAATATTTCCATGCATTTTGTTTTCCTTCTTAGGTTGTTTTTTCTTCTTCTCTTTCTAGATCTGATGTTTCTTGTGCAGTAAGATAACTGTATATATATATGTGTACATGTATTGTATTTGTCATATAATTTATCCTATTTAGCATGTATTAGATTACCTGTCATCTAGGGGTGGGGAGTGGAGGGAAGGAGGGGAAAAGTTTGGGGAAAAAAAAGTTTTTGCAATGGTCAATGTAGAAAAATCACTCATATGTTTTGTAAATAAAAAGCTTTATAAAAATTTAAAAAAAGATTATCTTCATTCCAATACCAATGAGGAAAAATGAATACAAATATATTAAAATATGTACTTCAAAACAAGGTTCTTCTGAATGGATGCCCATCAATTGGAGAGTGGCTGAATAAATTATGGTATATGAATGTTATGGAATATTATTGCTCTGTAAGAAATGACCAGCAGGACAATTTCAGAGAGGCCTGGAGAGACTTGCATGAACTGATGCTGAGTGAAATGAGCAGAACCAGGAGATTATTATACACAGCAACAACAATATTAAATGATGATCAATTCTGATGGACATGGCTCTCTGCAAGAATTGTCTCAAACCAGTTCCAATTGTTCACTGAAGAAAACCATATACAGCCAGAGAGAGGGATATGAAATATGGACCACAACATAACATTTTCATGCTCTCTATTGATGTTTGCTTGCATTGTGTTTCCTTTCTCTGATTTTCTTTTTTTTCTTGTAGATAGGATTTTTCTTGCACAACTTGTCAAGTATTTCAACATTATTAACATGTAGTGGACTTCCTGCCATCTAGGGGAAGGGAGTGGACTGGGGGTAAAATTTGTAATGGAAAGCTTTGTAAAGATCAATGCTGGGGAAGTACCCATACATATGTTATACAAATAAAAAGCTTTAATTAAAAAAATGTTCTTTTGAAGTGAGCCACCATGCACATAAAGTTACATATAATACATTCATCTCTATATATATTTAGAAATACAACGTTCTTCATTTGAAAAAATCAGCTGCACTTTTTATTGTAGCAAAGAAATGGGAATAAAGTAGATATTTAAAGATTAAATAATAATGGTTAAACTAATTGTGATACATTAATATAATAAAATATTACTGTATATAAGAAATTATAAATTTGTGAAATGATAAGTGCTAAGAAACATGGAAAGGATTACATGAACTGATGCAAAATGAAGTAAGCAGAGCCAGGAAAACAATGTTACAATGACTATCCCAACATAATAACAACCAGTATAAAACATTTTTTTAAAAAACATATACCAAGGGGAAGCTAGGTGGCACAGGGGATTCAGCACCAGCCCTAAATACAGGAGTAACTGAGTTCAAATATGATCTCAAACACGTAACACTTCCTAGCTGTGCGACCCTGGACAAGTCACTTAACCCCAATTGCCTCAACCAAAAAAAAAAATCATATACCAAAAATTAAAAAGAATATGTTCAGTTGTGTCTGATTCTTAATGATCCTATTTGGGGGTTTTCTTGACAAAGATACTGAAGTAGTTTGCCTTCTGCAGTTCATTTTACAGATCAGTAACTGAGGCAAACAGGGTAAGGTGACTTTTCCAGGGTAACATAGCTAAAAAGTGTCTGAGGCTGGATTTGAATTCAGGAAGATGACTTTTTCCCCTTCCAATTCCAGGTTCTATATACTATGTACCTCCCTGTCCCATTTCCTCTTATTATAAAAAAAAACAAAACTGGTACTATAGAAGAAATATGAGAAAACACTTTCTTTACTCCTTTGCAGAAATGTGAAAGGTGTGTGGATCATTACATATATTTTTATATTTTTTTCACTGTGTCAATTGACTTTCCTGATTTTTCTCTTATTTATTTTTTTTCCTTTAAAAAATGATTTCTCATATGGGAGGCCACTAGTGAGGTGAAGGAATAGAGGAGAGAATTTAAGTGGTATAAAAATAAAAGATATCAATAAGATTAAAAAAAAAAAAACAACACTGCTACTTCTTCCTCTTTCCTCTTTCTCTTAAGGCATCTTTAAAATTTAAAAGTGGAAGAGAAAGTGACACACAGTCAGTATTTGTCATAGTACGGATCCTGCCTTGAAGATGATAGACTGTTCTCATTGTCACAAATATAGTCCTCCTACACCCCACCCCTAACCAAGATCCTGAGATCACAGACTATGAACCAAAAGAGATCTCAATTAACTCTGTCAGCCTTTCCTAATATTACAAATAGGAAAACTGAAACAGAGTACTTCAATAGCCAATCCAAGTTCACAGATATAGTAAATGGAATAGCTGTGTTTTGAATCCATATCATTCAAATCCAGCATTTTTTATATGACCTGAGACAATTGTATAAATTAAATCAACATTTCAAAACTTTCTTATCACCCCAATTAAGGATAACTAACATTTATTAATAATAACGAACATATGCAAGTTTGATTCTGGAAGGATAATACTGAATGAAGATAGAAAGATATTTTAGGTTTCTGGAAAAAGAAATTATTTCAAAATTTCAAGGATAAATTAAAACATTTTTAAAAATCACTGTTATAACCTCATACTTACCCTCCCTTTTCTGTATTTGGCTGTATGCTAAAACTGGCAACATTGAGAATGAAAGCAAAATTATGATATCTGCCATGGAACCACTTTTATGACTGGATCTGAAGATCTGAAATAGGAAGAGACAACAGGCAGTATAACTCTGGGATTTTAGAAGACTTGGTCTCTGGCTATGCTTCTTGGCAGCAAAAATTATGGAAAGATTCACAGAACTCTGACTTGGAAGTTACCCTGATTTCAACCCACACCTGAAAGGGAATTCTCTTTACAATTTCTCTGACTAGATTCCTATTAGCTTTTGCAGGAAGGCTTCTAAAGAAACTCACAACCTCCTGAGGTAGCTCATTCTATTTTTGTTTGTTTTTCAGTCATGTCACCATTTGGGGTTTTCTTGGCAAAGATACTGGAGTAGTTTGCCATTTCCTTCTCTGGTTCATTTTTCAGATGAGGAAACTGAGGCAAACAGGGTGAAATGACTTGCACCAGATAATTCAACTAGTGTCTGATTTAAACTCAGGAAGGTAAGTCATTCTACTTCAGGGCCCTGCTGTATACATTGGGCCACCTCGCTATCCAGAGGACATGTAATATAGGAAATTTACTATAGTCAAGAAACATCCATTCTAACAGGAAATGGGATATAGGGGGCTTTTCACATCATATTGCTATGCATTTTGCTTATTTAGCAAACTACAGTAGTTAGCTTGATGGCTTAAGATTACAAGGGACTTCAACCCCATTTCAGTGAATAATGCAAAATATATAGAACTGCTTCTCTCTCTTTTTTTTTTTAACAACTTAAAGAAAGAAATCAGAGTTAAATGATTTGGATTTGATTTCAGATTCTCTGACTCCAGAGCCAATGTTCTATCTACTACACCACCCAGCTGGCCTGGACAGCACCTGTCCAAAACAAAACAACAACAATGAAAAAAAAAAACAATTCAGTCTCCAAAATTCTTTCTCTGGATGCAGATGGCATTTTCCATCAAAAGTCTATTGGAGGGGCATCTAGGTGGCACAGTGGATAGAGCACCAACCCTGAAGTCAGGAGTACCTGAGTTCAAATCTGGTCTCAGACACTTAACACTTCCTAGCTGTGTGATCCTGGGCAAGTCACTTAAACCCAACTGCCTCAGCAAAAAACAGCTAAAAAAAAAAAAAGTCTATTGGACAGTTGTTTGGTGTCCTCGGCTGGACTATGGAGGCTCTTCTGTGCAGAAAACCACAAGTGGGTCCCTTCCCCTCTTTTATGATCTCTTTCTTTGGGATACAGACCCAATAGTGGCACTGCACAGTTTTATAGCCCATTGGGCATGGTTCTAAATTGCTTTCCAGAATGGCTGGATCAGTTCATAGCTCCACTAACAACTCATCAGTAATGAAGGAGTATAGCTTCTAGGAAAAACAACAGTTAAGGGGGTCTCCCTCTCCCCCTCCACCTTAGAGTACTTCTGTTCTAAACAATCTGTCAACCATTCTAAAGTCTTCTGGCTTTAGAATCAATGATCCCAAGGTTCCCCCAACCTTAGAGTCCTATTGTTTTAACAATCTATCAATGATTGTAGAAATCTTCTGGCCTAGGAATATAATAAAATTTCTTCCCTTAGACTTCAGGGAAGATATTAGTGATCCTGAGATCCTCTAACCTTAGAGTACTATTGTTCTGACAATCTGCCAATGATTCTAAAGTCTTCTGGACTTAGGATAGTCCTAGATATCTACTGGCGATAACCAAATTCCTGAGATCGCTTCTCAGTTCTGCCTCTAGGCCATAAAATTAGCACATCAATGATTTGAAGAACTATATGAAAGTGTCTCCTTTCTCTTGTCCTTTGCTAAATTCTTTTGAAACTTAGCTCTCTTAAATTACCATTACAATTACAATAAACTTTGTCCTTTGACTTGGATATGGGTCCAAGTCATTTGAGACACCTCATGACAAGCCAGTGTGTGACCCCAAAACTTTTGGAGTCCCTCCTGAGACTCAACAGTAACACTGCTTCTTTTAAGCATTTACTTCCTGGATCATTCATTTGACAATTACCATGTTCTGAACAGGACTTTTAGTTCCTCAGATAAATACTAAGTGTTTCAACTGTTGTAGAGTCATTCTTATAGGTCTGCTAGAACCAGTTTTCTTTCCAAAGGCAGAGATAGAAACAGAGCTATGAATTCTTTAAACATGGGACTGTTTTCATCTCTCGCAGATATTCAATGCCCTCGTTTTGTTCAATACAACCAGTTTTAAGGCAGAAGAGAAGTGGTAATAATTGGATCCATGACTCTGGGCTGAGGAGGGAAAATGAGGACTAAGGCCTTAGTATGTTTCTTCTTCCCCTGCCTTCATAACTTCTGCTCTTCCTCTGTTACTCTGCCCTGCCTTGGTACTAATTCTGAGAAGTTAAAGGAAAGCAGTAACTTGTAACACAGAGACAGGGAATTACTAGAACAGGATATTGAATGCATATGTGGCCACAATATTTGATGGTTTGTTTTTCTTGACCACAAGAAAAACTATGATATAAATACAAAAAATGCCCATAAAGCATATTTTTAAAATTAAATTTAATATTTTATTTTCCTCTCCATTACATGTAGAAACAAATGTTGACATTTATTTAAAAGGGGAAGGATTACCAAGAAAGGGTTGGAGAACTTAAATCTTAGAATACTTCTTAAACAATTAGGAAAAGGCTTAACAAATTGTGATGAGTGATATAATGCAAGATATTACACAGTATTGCTTGTTATTACATCAAAACAAAAGAGTCCTAGGTGATATGAATTGAAGAGCATAGTGAATAGAACCAAGAAAACAATTTTCACAAAGATAATAATATTGCAGAGAAAAAAAAATTTTTTGAAAGGCTTAAGAACTCTGATTAAAGCCATGATGTAACTTGATCGTGAAGGGGATGGGTTGCTGAGGCCCTAAATTTAAATCCCTCTTGGCCTCTGGGAGGGGCACTATCCTCCTGTTCATTGGGAAACTCTTGTAAAGGATCTCCACCTATTCAATTGGAGATCTTGGCCTAGGGCATAGTTACCACCCTTACTCTCCCCAGTCACAAACCTCCCAAGGCTAACTAAAAGGACAACTCGGAACCTGAATCAATACTTCCCTTTTGGAACTGGCCTGCTGGGAAAATTGTTTTCTCAGTATAATAAACCCATTTTTGCCACAAACCTGTCATTTACTGGGGTTTCTGAATTCTTTCCCAAAGCCTGTGGCCAACCAAGGGACCCATTGCTGTCAGGGGATTTCTCAACCTTTATTTCTCACACCTCAACAGCCACAACCAACTTTGTCTCCAGTGGAGCTATGATGTTACCCTACCTCCTAACTAAGAGATGATGACCACATGTTGTAGACATGTATTTTTGGATATGGCCCTATTTGATTAGCTTTGCTTGCCTGAGTTTATTGGTTATGATGATCATCTCCTATTCTCACCCTTCCCCTTCCCCTTTTTTTAAACTCTGGGTTGAGAGCATAGATGAGATAAGCAATAGTAATGCCTCCCCCAAAAAAATGACATTTCCCACAATCCACAAAAAAGAAGAAAATTCAGAAAGGAGCACAGATCACAAGCAGAACAATTCTACAAATAATATATTGTATCACATACTTTTAAAAAGGGAAGTGATGTCAAGTGGATACTCATAGCAGTGAGTATATATTTTCTGATTATACAGAAATACTCTTTTTGTTATTTAAATTTAGAATAAAAGTAATGTAAAATTAAATTTTAAAAAATTAAAGATAAGAATCAATGAAAAGTTCCATCTTCTAATTTTTCAAACAAGTATAGAGCAGCTAGGTGGAGCCATAGAGAGGGGGCTAGGCTCAGAATCAGAAGACTCATCTTCCAGAATTCAAATATGGGCTCAGATACTTACTAGTGGTGTGACCCTAAGCAAATCACTTAACCCTTTTTAATCTCAGTTTCCTCATTTGCAAAATAAGGTGAAGGATAAGGTAAGCCACTCCAGCAAACCTTATCAAAAAAACAAACAAACAAAAGGATCACAAAAGACTGGGATGGAAGTATCCTGGTTGTTGGGATGGGAATGGGGTCATAAGAGTAGGAAGAGAACAACAGATGCAATTCCACATTGCTGGGTCTGGGGTTTGGGGAATTATTGGTGTCCAACTTTCTCTTCTTCCTTTCCTGCTTTCATGCCATTTTCACACATTTTTAAATACTTGCATATTGTGAACTCAAAGCTATTTCATTTCTTCTCTTAGTTTCCTGTCTAACCAACAGCAGGAAGGGAAAAGCTTGTTTGTTTTTAAAAGCAAACAAACAAAAACTACCCAAACTTTTCACAAACTATAAGAACTGGAAGGAATCTTTCACCCCTTCTAAATGTTTTATAAAAGAACTGTAGCTCAGAGAAGATGAATAAATTGAATAAGGTCACACAGCTACTGGCAGAATCAGAATTTAAATCCATTTTTTGTCCCAGCTACTTTCATAATTCTATGGATACTATCACTTAAGAATGCCATTCTAAGCTACAGAATTAGGTGTTCTGGCACCTCTGCCTTTGAGTACCCTTGAGGACTGAAATACTAATCCACTTGACCTATTTCCTAGAAGCATAAGAATGATTTTTGGGGTTCTTGTACTTACCTTCTAGGAGGCATCTTTTGTTATAAAGGCAAAACTGGGTGAAAGTCTTTTCCAAGAAATTTGAAATTATGCCCCAAAAGATACTGAACTGTGCATAGCCTTTGATTTTTTAATTAGTTTAGTTTTGTAGTCTTTTATATGTAATTGCATGCAAAGACTGTTTTCAACATTCTTTTTTTTTCCAATTACTTGTAAAGATAGTTTTCAACATTCACTCTTGTAAGATTTTGAATGCCAATTTTTTTTCTCTCTCTCTTCCTTCCTTTCTCCCACTTCAAGACAGCAAACAATCTAAGATAGGTTATACATGTGCAATCGTGTTAAACATATTTCTACATTAGTCTTACTGTGAAAGAAGAAATAAGAATAAAAACAAAAAATGATGAAAAAGAATTTTTTTTAAAAGTTAAAATAGCATGCCTTGATATGGATTCAAACTCCATAGTTCTTTTCCTGATGTAATAGCATTTTTCGTCATAAATCCTTTAGAATTGTCTTGGATCATCATATTGCTAAAAAGAGCTAAGTAAACCATAGTGATTTTCATATAACGTTTGTGGATATCCCTTGACCCAATGAAATATTATTATATCTATATCTCAAAAAGATCAAAGGAAGAGGAAAAAGTCCTATATGTATGAAAATATTTATATCTTTTCTCATGGTACCAAAGAATTGCAAACTAAGAGAATAACCATTAATTGAAGAATGGTTGAACAAATTATGGTTGTGAATATAATGGAATACTATTGTGCTGAAAGAAACAATGAAGGATCCCATTTCAGAAGAACTTTGAGGGAGTTGTGTGAATTGATATAGAGTGAAGTGAGCAGAACCAGGAGAATAACCTATATTATAATAACATTATAGAAGCAAATGATTTTGAAAGATTTAAGACCCTTGATCAGCACAATAACCAATAAGTGATGATGATGAAAGCTGCCCACTTCCTGACAGAGGAGTGATGGACTAAATATACTAAATGAGACATTCATCTTATAACATGACCAGTATGAGAATTTTTTTTTTTTGCTTAATCATGCACATTTGTTATAAGTGGTTTTTTTTTTCTTTTCCAGTGAGGAGAAATGTGGTGAGAAGAAATAAATGTCTTAATTAATATATATATTTAAATAAATATGAATTTAAAATATATAAATTAAATGTTTTTTGAAAATAGTAGATACAGATAGCCACTAGAGACTATCTGATTTAAAATGCTCTCCCATTATATTATGATTCCTGGGATTCATCAAAGGTGGCTAAAATGAATCTAAAAATGAACTCCAAAGAATCAAGAGAAAAAAACCTCATTGTCCAAACTGGAGCTGAATTGGCAGGTAGTGGAAAGAAGATTCCTATTTGCTTCTTGATCAAACATGGAATTCCAATTGATTTGTATCAGAATTGTAATCAAAAGACTTCCCTGCTCATAATTACAAATGAAAAAGAAGCATGACAGTAACTAGAGGGTTGGTCTGAAGTCAGGAAAGGTAGGGTTCAAATTCTGTCTCTGATATCTTCTAGCTGTATTATCACAGATCACAACTTTTCAGTGAATCAGACAACTTTCTAAAACCATAAGTCATAGATGAGCTGCTGATCTGTATTAGTGGAAGAAGTTCCCATTCTGGAAGATCTTCACACTGATTAACTCACAGACTTGGACAGCAACAACCAAACCAATAAAAGGTTTTATTTGGAACTCCAAATGGTGGGTCCAGTAAAACATAACACTGACTGTGCTATATTGACTGTTTAGTTTGTTAGAGACATCTTGTATGTTAACATATGTCAATTACGGAAGATCATATGATATGATGAAATAATAACTCACATTTTTACAATGTACTAAGGTTTGCAAAGTATTTCCCTTATCCTGTATTGTAAAGTAAGAAAGGATCCTAGATTGGAAATCATACTGGAATTCAATTTCAAATTCCAACTATCCCATTTATTAGCTCCACAACCTCAGACAAATTACTTAACCTTTATTAAAGGGATGTGGGTAATAATACTTGCACTTACTACTCCTGTGACATCTCTTTCATAGTTGGTATCCTACAAAAGTCAATGCAGAGGTGACAAATTCTGTGGATCAACAGCTTCCAAAATTATAGCTCATAATCCCAATTTATAGACATATCAGTATGGCAGAAAACATAGTTGTTGAAACAAAAGGCATTTAATTCAGATCTTCTATTCTCAATTACAGCATCTTTTCCTAATACAATAATTTGTTGGGAGGGAAGTCATTTGCAAACATATTTGTCATTCCTCCAACACAGCAGGGGTCCTCTGGTAATGACATCATGCTGCTCTTTGCTCTTCTTTTCTGCAATTTACAACCTGGGACTGCCATGGTTGCATTGCTTTGTGGATTTCAGAGTTACTGCTGGGCATCCTCCCTGCTACCTCTCTTTATAGCCACCTGGCTCTAACTGTTTAGGGTGAAGTCATTAGAATGCCTCTCCCTGATAAGGGCAAGTTGACAACTCATTAATCATGACCAAAGAATTGAAACTACCACTTCCAGGTAAGAGGTCTGCTCAACAAAAATTAGGCACAGAGTCCATAGGCTAAAATTGAGTCTTTTCTTTTTAGCACTCTCTATGTGGTGTTGAATTGTAGTCTATTGTGATAGGTAACTTGGTTAGAAAATCCTCGTGATTCCTATTTAGTCCCTTATGGGGATCATATGCCTGCCTCAAATCCATTTCAAAGATTCTGCCACAAGGACTTCACAGGAATTGTATGAAAGCTGTAGAACAAGGACACCTTACTTTCAAGGTTCTCTGTCTTGGCAAGTAAATGAAATTGAATCAAAATAAAACCAAAGTGAAGGTGGCAAAATCGTTGTCTTCCATCTTTCTGGCCCAGATTCCTGTCTTTATTGTGTCTATGTGTCTGACTATCTATCTATCTGTCTGTCTATCTATCTATCTATCCATCTACCTATCTATCTATATCTGTCAGGAGTAACATCCCCTTTTTATTCCACTCTGATTTTGGAGCAGCACTTTTATCAAGGGGAAAAAAACTTCCTTGTCTTCATACATAGGATCTGTTTCTTTGTATTGGTCCAAAGAAACAATTTTGGGAATCTGAAAGTGCTGTATAAATGAAAGTTGTGATCATTGTGCAAGCTGTTCTTACTTTTTTCTTCTAAGTCTTTTTGATGTGGCTTTGGGCTTTTCTTTTTTTTTAATCATTTTCTCCTACTTCTTTGTGCCACTGCTCTTTTCCTTTATATGCCTTCTAGTTTTGTTTCCTTGTCTTCTGCTTTCTGTTCACTCTCAGTCCTAATTTTTGCTCTTCCACTTTTGAAAAACCCCGGGCAGAATTCTGTTTGTGGCCAAACATTCATAATAGCCTCCTGCTCTGTCCCCCAAACCTCTCTGAGTATCTTGAAATAATGCCAGAAAACAATGCCTGTATGGCAGAACTCATGAAAGAATAGGGTGAAATAATTTTCCCAACAAGGAGAACTTAGAATGTTGGCAGGAAAGGTCTGTTGCACTTAGGAGAAACTGGAGCACAATCCAGCATAGGCCATGCCAGCACAGAGTCAGTCCCAGCAAACCAGGAGCAGATTTTAGAAGTTACAAAAGCTGCTTCAGGAGTTCTCAGCCCACAAATTGTAAGAGGACTGAACAATTTGTCAGAAGAAGATTACAAGGATCTTTTTACTAGCACTGAAGCAAGAGTATGTTATTTTGCCCATATTCAAATCTGGGTAATAGTCTGAAATGGTAGTTCCAGGGTGAGGGGGAGCACTAGCACACTCCAGTTTGTAGTCAGAGTGGGCAGGAACCTTTCAGGGCAGAAAAGAGTCTTTGAGATTACTCACAGATCAGAGCATCAGCCAAGAGAGGAATAAACAACCTCTTCTTAGATTATATCACCTTGGAGAAACTGAAAACTTATAGATCCTTAGAAGTACCTCTGAAAACAATTGCATAAAAATCCTGAAAGATGGGGCAGCATGCCCTTCATTCTGGAAGCAGAACTCTACTGAAGAAAAGAGTTAAAAAGTAAGAAATAGGCTATAAAATGAGAAAACAGAAAAAAAGTTCTGATCATAGAAAATCACTATAGTGATAAGGATGATCAAAACACATATTCAGAAAAAGATAACAAAGTTAAAATTCCTACATCCAAAGCCTCCAAGAAAAAAATGTGAATTGTTTTTTGACCATGGAAGAGCTCATAAAAGATTTTGAAAATCAAATAAGAGAGATAGAGGAAAAATTGGGAAGAGAAATGAGAATGATGCAAAAAATCATGGTAGTGGGAAGGGGAGGAGTTAATAGTTTGGTAAAGGACACACACACACACACACACACACACACACACACACACAAATACTGAAGAAAATAACATCTTAAAAAACAGAGTAGGCCAAATGGTAAAAGAGGTACAAAAATCCAATGAAGAGAAGAATTCTTTGAAAAGAATTGCCTCAGACACTTAACACTTCCTAACTGTATGACGCTGAGCAAGTCACTTAATCCCAACTATCTCAGCAAAAAAAAAAGAAAGAAAGAAAGAAAGAAAGAAAGAAAGAAAGAAAGAAAGAAAAAGAAAAAGGAAAGGAAAAGGAGAATTGGCTGAATAGAATAAGGGGCACAAAAATTCACTGAAAGGTATAGGAGATGTGGAGGAAATGAGAGATTTAATGCATTGTTGATGAAGTTGTAAACTGATTCAACCATTCTGTAAAGCAATTTGGAATTATTCCAAAGGGTTATAAAACCATGAATATCTTTTGATTTAGCAATACTAGTAGTAGTCTATATCTAAAAACAGATTAAAAACAAAAAGGGAAAGGACCTGTGTGTGTGTGTGTGTGTGTGTGTGTGTGTAATGGCTGTTTTCTGGTGGCAAAGAATTGAATATTGAGAGAATGCTCATCAACTGAAGAATAGACAGATTATGGTAAGTGATTGTGATGGAATACTGTTGCAATATAAGAAATGATTAGCAGAATTCTCTCAGAAAAATCTGGAAAGACTCACAAAAGCTTATGCAAAGTGAAATGTGCTGTGCACAAAGTAACAGCAATATTGTAACATGATCAGCTGTGAATGACTTAACTATTCTCAATAATATAATGACCCAAGGCAATCTGAAGGACTTATGATAAAAAATGCTATCCATTACCGGAGAAAGAATTGATGGTGTCTGAATACAGATTGAAGCATGCTTTAAAAAAAAAAAAAAAAAAAAAAAAAACTTTCCTTATTTTTCTTAAAAGTTTTTTTGGAAGGAGGTCTAGATTTTCGTTCACCATTATGAAAGTAGGAATGCTTTTCATGACTATATATGTGTAACCTGTAATTTAATATATGCTTTCTTAATGAGGGGGCATTGGGAAGGACAAAGGGGAATAATTTGGAACTCAAAACATTAAAATGAATATTTTAAATTGCTTTACATGTAATTGGGGAAAATAAAATACTAAATTAAAAAAAAATTGATTCTTACAACACAGTCTGACCACTTCTTCCCTTGCCATCCTCCACTTCAAGGAATTTTCCCTTTATCTCCTTGGCCAGAAATGATCTCTCCCTCGTCTTTACTCTTCTATTTTCTTGTATGTATGACTCATGATCTTGTCATATTTTGCTAACTTCTCTTTTGCTTCCTTTATTCTGACTTATATGTTATTCTTACCTGTACATACATTATATCCATTAAGTATAATGTAAGCCCTTGAAAGCAAAGACTTAATGTTTTTTCTTAGATGCTGAATCAATACTTGTTGAATTGATATGAATAAGGAGCAGGAAGTCTACATTAAAGGAATTAATTTCCATTGGCGTTTCAAATGCTAGAAAGCTGGTGAGAATCGTGTTCTTTAGGAAAGACAAAGGTTTCTTGATGCATTTTGAATCATATCATACTGGCAACTGCCTACTAATGCTTGCTAATACCTACTTGGTTAATATAAAAGATTGGCTCAGGCTGGAATTTAGTCTTCTCTAGACTACAAAGGTCTAGAGATGTTTTAGTACTCTTCCCTTTGCTCTGGAATTGATAGCAAAGGAATTAGGTGATATAAACTGTACTTCTGTAGTTCTCCCATGCTCAGCATACCACTTCTAATCTTCATACAGCTATATAGGCCATCATCCATGATGCCTGAAAAGTCTAAGCAAGCTTCAGATACTTAGGAGTTGAAATGACAATACTTGCTGTAATTTTCAGATTCTTATAGGACTGGGAACTTGAATGAGAGATTCAGGGATTCATAGTAAACTGCAATCATTAACCTTAATCCATATACTTTTCAGAGCTTATTAGCACAGTGACCAGTATATGATAAGTTCTTAAAATTGATTGATTGGTTAGTTTTTAAAACTTATAATGATGTGGCCCCTTTAAATCTTTCCAATATCACACATTTTCCTGTCCAACTACTGTATGATCCAAAGACTTTCATAGTCCATCTCCCAATTCTTTGAAATGTCACTGACTCTCCCCTATGTTGTCTCTTTATTCTGGCTTCTTTCAAGTTTCAGATAAAATTTTACCTTATATAGCCAGCCTTTCCTGCTTCCCTTTAATAGTAGTGTCCTCCCTCTTAAATTACCTTTGAATCATCATATTTATATATATATATATATATATATGTATATATATATGATCTGTACAGTTTGTGTTCTGTCTTTCCCATTTGATTGTTTTTGCTTTTCTTTATATCCTCAGTGCTCAGCACTATACCTGGAACATAGTAACTGTTGAATAAATTCATGTTGACTGTCAGTCACCTTGTCAAAATTTGCAAAAGAGAAAATTTACTCCATTGACTAGTTGTTTATTTTTTCACAAGTCAGCTCTTTCATAATGAAAGTCTCAGCTTAAAAAAGGATGTTCTAATTACACTCTAATTCCAACTGAAGTTCTCTTGGGATTTCCAATGCTATTACTGTCATCCTTATATTCTTTAAATAGTTCTCCTGTACCCTAACATACTTCCCACCACTCATCCAACCAAACTCCTAGCTGCCTGTGACCTAATGCAGAAGAAGCTGCATTAGAAGAAGTTCTAATTGAATTTCAAAATGAAGAATGTGAAATATAATTGTAAGATAAAGAACTTACTCTTTAGTACTAGAAACCTCTTCCTTTCCTTAAGGTCAAACAATGAAATTCTGCAGGCAGACTTTCTGTCTTCTGGACATGGGCAGATTTGGGCCACTCCCTCTTGAGAATTTCTTTTCCCCTTATATTCTCTGAAGCTTCCTGTTTTCTTTTTAGTGATACCACCCTTTTCTCTGAATTTCCCTCATTAAGACTTCAGAGTTGTTTTAAAATTCCAAATAAAGGAATGGGGGAAAGGAAAGAATAAAGAATTTGGAACCAGAGGAATTGGGCTTGGACTAGAAAGAAGTAGGTTCTGCTCATTATTACTGGTGCCACCTTGGCTATAGGGGGAAAAAACTAATGGAGGAGCAAAAGAGAATGGGAAGAGCAGAAAATGAGAACATCATCTACACATGAACTAAGAATGTTTCGTAAGTACCTTTGAATTTCTATTGTAATGCTCAGGGAGAAACTGAGGCAGTATCACACATTGGAAATTAGGTAATACTTTATTGATGTTAATTGAGAGTTCAGAATCCATAGCTATGGATCAGAACTGCTGGGACTCATGTCTCAAAGCACGAAGTCCAGCCCAGAGAGTTAGACTGACAGACACGTCAGCTGCCTGAATAGGTCAAAGTATTCAGCACCTCATTGGTGAGGAACACGAATTTTATAATCTCCATAGCCCAGCGAGACAAAGAACTCTTGGGAATAGCTGAGCACATCTGGTGTCTAAGGAAACCATAAATTCAGTTCTGGCAGGTAAGGAGTAAGAAGTTTTGAGACAGAAACTAGTCAAAGAAGACTGACTACTAGTCTGGGTCATAAAGATAAGAGGTATGTAGAGGCTGACCATCGGGAGGTTTTATAACTCCTTTGGAATGTGAGTCCAATTATTTCTGAAGGTCAGGAAGTGGGAATTGCTATTTTTGGGCAGCACAATTAAGGGGAACTGAAACAGCAACTGAGGGAAACTGAGACAGGGAAACTGTGGCACAACACTATAAACCTCATAAACTAGAAATGTAAGCGAGTTCCCAGAGGCATGGGTATTTGATTTACATATGAGCACACTGTCAGTAGGTATCAGAGGCAAACTTGAGTCTACTATCAGTAAGGCAACATAAATCAAAATTTACATTCCTTTAGAAAGAGCATCCACAGATAAGAGTATGATATCCTATGTGGACAGAGGAGACAGAAGGGAAGGAAGAAAGAGAAATGAAGTGAAATGAAGAAAAGAAAGGAGCTGTATTCCCTCTCTTAAATCCAATATATTTGCATGTCGCAGCATCACTTCCCTGATATCATGGTCCTCTTCCGGAGCAAAGGACAAATAACATCTGTAAGAATAGGAGCTGCTCACGGCAGAACCAACTAGAATTGGCCAGTTGAACAATACAGCCCTTTTTGCTTTCCTTTTCTTTTGTCCGCATAGGGTACCATACCCTTATCTGGGGATGCTCTGCTCAAAGTAATGCAAATTTTGATTCCTGAAACCTTGCAAGATACCTTGGGAGTTACAGGCTGGAATCATTCCTTAAACCCAAATCACTCTGGCTCTCATTGATTGATCAATAATAGATCCCAGGCCAAGCCCCAGTTGGTCATTATTGTTTGGGTTCTGAAAGCTCAAAGTGAATATTAATAACAATTGTTTCTGTTTTAACTAGAAACCCTGATGATCTTCTCCCCTTTGATTTTTTTTTCTTGTTTGACTAGGTAAAAGAAGACATTCTCTGTAAAGTGGGGGAACTCCTGGTGAGGTATAAGGCCCTTCAGCCCAGAGGGAACCTGCTGACAATGTCTGGTTTGGCTCTCAAATCTCCTTGGGGCGTCTCGGCCTTCCTGAAATGTCAGGGAGCATGACAACCTGTGTTTTATTTGAAGCAGTGATATTTGTACTAAAGATGCATTTACATTTAATAGCAGGGTGCCTTAGTTAACACATTTGAAGTGTGCTGTAGTGAAGTAGCCATACTAGAGTTAGTACATGCCCAGTGTGATGTGGTGATGTAATTGTACTAAGGTATTTAAGGCTGAGAGAACTTAAAATAAATGGATTCCATCTTTGACCATCCTCGTGGGTCCCTGCCTCATCACTCTTCCACTAAGACCAAGGACTCGGGCTGATCCCAAGATCCTGCAGAGAGCTAGTCCAGATGATATATTTTGGCACCCCAGCATGGGGACTCTAGAAAGCATAGTACATTTTGGCACCCCAATTTGAAATCTCTAGAAAGCATGCTATAATTCTCTGCCTGATTTCTTATCTAGACTTAATCATTGATTGGGCATTCCCTCAGTCAAACTGAGAAACCTGTTAAAAACCTTAGCTGAAAAAGATCAGTCTTCAGGTGAATTCCAGACATATCCAGTCATCCTGATCTATTTCTTGCCACTAGATCCAAATAACCCCAGAGGAGAAAATGGTGACTTTGTATAGCCCTCCCTCACTTAAATTCAATTGACTTACATGTCATCACCTCCCTAATGTGATGGTCCTCTTCCAGAATGAAGGCCTAACAACACCAATGAGTAGGAACTGCATACCAGGGACCCATCTGAAGTCTGGCAGTTAATACTGATGAGATTCAGGAAAGCAATTAGCACCAAATGATGGTACTAGTGTAGCTAAATAGATTAAATTTCCTTATAAATGTGTCCCTTTTGGATAGCTCCCCACAGTGTTCTGCCTCATAGTGTTTTTTTCATTCTTATAGCTAACCAACTCTTTTAGGATATTAAAGTTCTTCTGTGGATTTAGCCCTCCAGTCAATAATATTCCTACCTCATAGTGTATTTATTTCCTTTCTCATGGTTAATTATGAGTTCTACTGGAGAACTTATGTTTTCCATTATTAATTGTTAAAATCCCTTTCCTTGCTAACTACATACTCTCCCAAATCTATTTTATATTTATCCCTCCTGGTGTTTATTTCATCTCCTCATTTTGCCTGTAAGCTCTTTTCATAATAAACCTGCCTACTGACAAGGAAAAAGTAATGGGGTACAGCTTCTAGAGGAGATATGATGGTAACTCTAAGGCCCATCTGGCCATGGGAGTACTGGAGTTCCTGAAACAATGCTGACTATCAGATAAAATCTATTGCTCAGTAATAACAAAGTTTCTGAGACAATAATGAAGTGCATACCAAACCAATCTTCAACACCACCTCTAAGACCACTCCTCAATTCTACCTCTAAGCCATAAAATTAGCATGTAAGTGACATAAAGCATCTGATCTCTATTTTTTTTCTAAAAATTTATCTTCTTGCTCCTGGTTCTTTGCTAAATTCTTTTGGAATTAAGCTAGCATTACAATTATAATAAACTTTGCCCCTTGACTTAGAGATGGGATTGAGCCTATAAATTCTTTTGAGACACCTCATGACACCGTTCTGAAACCCCAATCTTTTGGAGTCTCCTTTGAACCTCAACATTTTGTGTTCCTGTATGGGAAGAGTCTGATCTCCCCTGAATTCAACCTCTCCTTTTTATGATAAGCACCCCTTTCTTTTCTCCCTTGATCCTATAGCTGGAACACCCAAGCTCCTGGGAATTTTAAGATTTGTCTGGGTCATCTTGAATTCCACACTCAGAAAACTTTCCTTGACTGAGGACCTAGATTTGGAAATTCTTGCAGTTTCAACAAAGTTCCTTCCTAACTAGGTAACCTTTGCCATCTTTTCACCCTCTTTGGGATACCAGAAGGGGCTAAGTGCTATAGGAATAGAAATTTTATGGCTTTTGGCAAAGATATAACAGTCCTCTTCTATGTCATTTTTGTCTGTATCTGCATTTCTGTGCAGAATTTCTGTCATGCTTGTTCTGTGAGCTAGATTTTGTTACCAGGAAAGATTTAAAATGCAGACAGCAAAAAAAATTTTCTTTTTTTTTTTTTAAGAATTTTTTTAAGAAAAAATTTCTATGCTGTAGTTAGAACACTGGGAAAAATTTCTTAACATCCTTGACTCCCTTGACAGGGAAAAGCCTGACTTCTTTCCTGTGGACCCCAGTTCTGGCCAAGCTGGGGATCGAATGGGATAAACTGAGTGATTGGGAATGTGGCCTAATTGTGACTTGAGATTTTGTAATAAGTTAAGATATAGCTTAAAAAGCTGCAGATAATTGATTGTCTTGGATGAACATTCTCCTTCCTATTTCCCTCCACTTCTTAATTGACCTGTAAGTACTTCTTTAACAGGAAATAATGGCTTTGAGAATTCAGAAAACAGAATTCTCTCATTCAAGAATATCTGCTTGTATAGCAGTTCTCTAGGGAAATTTGAATTAAAAGTTTGTTATTTATTCTTTTGTTTTGGGGATAGATTTCTGTGTTTAGAACATAAGCCTGGATTCTCTCAGACAATGGGAAAAAAGGTGTGTGTGTGGGGGAGGAATTTCTTCGGTTAGAGTCTATTTAATCTTGTGTTTTGCAGTTTGTGGTTTGCACTCCTCTGCTGACACTTTGTCTGTCAGGAGTTGCCCTTTCTCATGAGTAACTGCTGCTCCAAGTGGGTAAATTCCCAAAGAGAGACACTCGAAGATGGAAAAATGGAAGTGGACTAGCAAAGATAGAGGATTAATTTGGCTAAGGAGATAAACCAGCTGAGAAAAGTTTGAAAATAAAATAAGATACTATGAACCTTGGGAAAGAAACAACTCAGGTAGGGCAATCAACTGGTGGTGGGAAGGAAAGACTCTTAAGTGGTTAAGAGGATTTTCCTTTTGCCAAGAACTGGTGAGCCACCAGGGTGACTGGGATTGGGATTGGGAGAATATAGGTGTTTAAAAGACTACAATTTCCCTTTAATAGAGGGAAATCCTAAGTGGTTCAAATCCACAAGGGTACCCCCATTTTCCTTTGGTAAGACTGGGTGAGTCCTCCATCACAATCTAAGGTAGCTGGCTCTTTCTATCTTGCCCTTTAGGAAGAATTAAGATGAAGTAACAAAATGTATTAATTCAAAGGAGCCTTTAATACCCGGCTCCTATGGCTTTGGCTCCAGAACTTCCCTCCTTACTTCTACCCCAAGGTGGGGCTGAGAATGGGAGCTTGATTGATTTAGAAAACAGTGTGTGCGTGTCTATTTGGAATTTAAAAGCATTTGTTTTGTATGTAATTAGACTTATGCAAATAGCTTTTAGCTAGAGAGAGGAAAGACTAGTTTTGAGATGGGGAAAGTTTTTAACTGGTACACCAAAAAGAAAAAGACTGGAATTTCTGTGGACCTAGATTGGACAATTTAGATGTGCAGAAATAGTTAAAGTAATAGAACTGCTAAAACATTTTAGCAGATTCTGGGGGTTTTGAGACTAAGTTTTAAATTGTTTGGCGTTATTTCCCAGTCAGCTAACTTGACTTGTATTTTTAAGTAGACCTAATTTACACAACTAAAAACCTTCTGAGGGCCTGAACCTGAGGCTTACAGAAAAACTGCAAAAGGGAAAAAACCTCCCTCTTCCAGGATTTTCTAAGCTTTTCTCCCTTGAAGAGGCTTGTGGAATCTGTCCTGGCTAGGCTGGTATCACTGGCCTGGATTTTTCTGGGGTTTGTGCTGGGGCCCCAATATCTTTGACATGCCCCCCATAGATGACCTCAGATGGGAGTTGGGGTGCATAATATGCTGAATAGGTTCATTAAACTCTAGGATATGGTAAAAATAATTATCAACCAGATGACAAAGGCACTGGATTTGTTAGCAGACCAGACCACGAAGACTAGAGAAGCAGTACTCCAACATAGATTTGTATTAGACTACTTGTTGACTGGGAAATTAAATTTTTGTGGGCAATTAAACTTTTGCTATGTGAAAATTGATGATAATGGACAGGTAGTGAAGGAAATTGCCGAAGACATCAGAAAATTGACCCATGTCCTATTCCAGATGTGGTCCTCACTGATGTGATCTATGGGATGGGGTTTGTCCATAAATGATGGCTGACACCAGAAGTTGGGGTTCAGTCATATGAAGAGTTTGTGATGGCCATTCTTTTTGGCAAAGGGTAAAATTTTTAAGTAAAATGTTTGATGATATGTTTTTTTTTAAATAGCTCGTTTTCTTCACCATGAAAAAACAAAAACAAAAACAAATAAAACAGCAGCTGCATTACAATATTCTAGACAATCAGAAGAAACAATAAAAACCCAAGGGGAGGAGGAGGGGGATTTCATCCAGGCAGAGAATTGTTGCTAGTCAGATATGGCTGCTTTTCTTTGAGCAATGTAGTTCATTTTATGAATTGATGAGTATTTTGATGAATGTGGAACTGACAGGGCAGGAATGCATCAGTTCCTTTCTGTTGTCTAACTTCCTATATAAAAGTCCATGGTATCATTCCTCTTCCTCTTTCCCTGTTGTTTTTTAGAATATCCTATTCTAATGAGATTTTTTCCTTACCTTTCTCTTTTCTGATGAATTTAATATGTGAAGTGACTTTTCCTGATCCTTTGAGAAATTTTCTATTATTCTTAGGAGATTTGGATCTTGATAATTATAATTTTTGAGGTAAATAGCTTAAAATAGGAGAAAAGAGAGTCAGTTTGCCTTGGTAGAAATCACTTAATCTTTGAATTAGAGGTGTGCTGGTAAATATTCAAAAACTGGTTCTCCTCCTCTCCCTAATGTGTTCATGATACACTTTTAAGTTTAATTTGCATGCTTTATATTTTTCTGTCATTTTCTTACATCTAGGGCATCCATAATACAATATATGAATCCATGACTTGTGTGTAACATTTGCTGATTTCTGAGGTGTAAATGTTAATGTTGAAAATTTAACAACTGATAACTGATAAGAGCTGGTTCCAGAACACTTCTACTTTGACAGTTTCTTCATTTGTAAAAAAAAAAAAAAAAAAAAAGGGAGCTGAATTAGATAGCCTTGGAGGTCTCTTCTGAATCGAGATCTATGATTCTGAAGATGTGGAGCCTATAAATTCTATTGATTTGACTTTCTCCCCAATTACATGTTTTAAAGAATTTAAAAATTCTTTTCCTACAACTTTGAGTTCCACATTCTCCCACCTTTTCCCCCTTTCTCATTGAGCAGATAAGCAATTTGATATGTGCATGTGATATACATGTGTAGTTCATGCAAACTATACTTCTATATTAGTTATGTTATAAAATAAAACACAGAACCAAAACAAATAATTAAAGTAAAAGAAAGTATTTCAATCTACATTGATTCCATCAGTTCTTTTTCTGGGGCTTGATAACAGTTTTTACCATAAGTAATTACTATACTTTAATTCCTTAAGAATTATTTTGATCACCATTTTCAAGATCAATTGCTTTGTTGATTTATCATAACTTCTTATTTTGTCATCTTTTAATTTTACTACAAAATTTCATATCATTCTTTTTTTTTTAAATTCTTGTCACCACATTTTTTTCCTTCAAGGCGTCTACTTTTTTGCTAACATATTGCAGTTTTCATTCTATTTCCTTTCCATGTTTTTCATTAACAATGCAAATTTCATTCCTCTCATCCTTCAATTCTTTTATTTAGCTCTCTAGTCACTTTTGTGAGATTCTGATAGTGATTTTTGCCCCCCTCCCCAGTTTTAAATTGTAGTTGATGGCATCATAAATCTGGATCTAAAAGGGACCTCAAGAGCCATTCAGTCCAGATCCCTCCTTTTATAAACAAGAAAACCAGGAAATTTAAATGATTTACCCAAAGTTACTCATGCTAATTGTTGACAGTGGATTTATTGAAGCAGTAGCTTCTCCAGTTTACTCCTAGGGTTTCTCTTGCTCCATTATTATATTTCATTGTTTGAGGGGGAGATGAGAGTCTTTGCTTGCTCTTTCACTCAAACTTTTTGCTGAATTTTCCTGCCAAACTTTCCTCATGAGAATTTATTTTTGTTTCCCTCTTTTTGCTGCTATTGATATTGGTTTTTTCTTTTCTTTTTTTAAAATTTATTTTATTTCTAGTTGTTTTGAGGCATTGTGGGGAAAGAATATTATCTACAACCTTTTACTCAAGTGATCATCCTATTAGTGCCCTATGTGTCTTAAAGCAAGATAATAAATTATCATCCAAATATGTTATGGATAACCTTAGGAAGTGATTAATTAGCCATAGAATGAAAATCATATGATCAAGAATCTCTTCCCTTTTCTCTTTTTCAATACTACCACTAGGTTTATATTCCAAAGGGATCAAAGGCAAAGAAATGGAAATAAAATGATACCCATCTATTGCAGAATGACAAATTAGTCATCATTGATTCTTTCTTTTCCCATTCTGCAGGTCCATTCAGATGTCAAGTCATGGTAATTCTACTCTCTAACAATGCTTTCATTCTAGCATTTTATGGCTTCATGTTAACACCCTAATTATTATCTCTCTTAAATTATTGCACCAGCCTCCTAATTAAACTACTGCCTTTCAGTCTCTTGCCTCTCCAACTCATCTACTACTGACAAAAAAAAAATCTGCCTAAAAATCACAGCTTGCTATGTTGAGAACTTTCAGTAGCTTTCTATTGTTTTTAAGAAAATTTTCCTTGTTTTCTCTCTATCATGGTTTTTTCCAGTACATTTTTAGACTTTTCCTGGGGTATTTGCAGTACATCTAAGCTTCTTTTGGCTGTCCCATTTAGTTAGTTTATGTTCCCTCCTAACCTTTGGAATTCTTAGTTACACACACACACACACACACACACACACACACACACACACACACAC
>JAJPUD010000600.1:136345-183631 GCA_023553655.1 Myrmecobius fasciatus | reverse complement strand
ACACACACACACACACACACACACACACACACACACACACACACACTCATAAACTCTTTGTCTCTGTCTCTTATGTTTCCTCATGTGCCACTTACTACAGAAATCCTTTCTTGAACTCCCTAGTTGTTAATTAGAATGTCCTCTGCTTGCAAATTCATACACATATAAAGGAGAACTTCTTTAGTAGGAGTCCCTGCTTCTTGAAGGTAGTTATTGTATTTGGTTCTATCTTTGTATGTCTCATGTTATAGCCCAATGCCTTCTAAGTAGTAAATGCTTACTAAATTCCTATACCAGGTAAACTATCAGGATCAGTTCCTGCTCTCCTTCTCCTCTTCACTCTCTACTCTAGGGACCCTCTGTCCTATCTTGTGCACTGCTTCCCCACCCCAAATGAATTGGGGTTTTTTTGGGAAGGTTTTCTGGCTCTTGTTCCAGATAAAATTATTTCCAGTTTATGGAGTTTTTCTTGCCTTGAACAGGTGAACATGATTTATTCCCCTAAAATTTCTCATGATATTTTACTGGATTTGTCCTTTGTGCTTATTTCTTCCTTGTATTATAATTAATTTTTAAACTACACACATATATGTATATATGTACTTATGCATATATGGATATAAAAGCAAGTGTAGGAAAAGTTTATTGTATTGCTTTGAACCTCATCCTACATGGATAAAGAAACAGATCTTTTGCTTTTAGGCCAGGTTTGTTTAATGTTTCACTTAGTACCTAGACTATGCTGACCAGAAACTCAGATGGAAAGTTTAATGGAAGGAGTTTTTTCCCATTATACATCTCAAGCAACCCACATTTCTTATTTGGAAATTGTCTCTGTGTTAGCCAATCAGCTTTTATTTCTTTGTTCTTTTGTTTGAATCTTTTGTTATATGTAACTTACAGATACTTGGCTACCCATGTTTTTGGTTATCCCCTCTGCTGGATGACAATAAATTTTAAAAACTATTTCATTTCTGGTTTTGCTTTCTATCACATCACATGCAGGTATAAACATCTTTTTTCTTTCTGTCTCCATTTGTCTCTCTCTTGCTCTCTCTCTCCTTCCACTCAACTGCCTTCCCATTGAATTGTTAGTTCTTTGAAACTTAGGTTTCCAATGTCTCTATTCATAGGTTCCCAGTAGTAGATACTTAATGTATTTGGTAAAAATAGAAATAAATTGAAACAAACTCCCTAAGATTCTTTTTGATATCTTTCATATGTGTGTGCATGTATGAATATATAAAACCTTTCCATTGCTATATAGGCTAAATAGACTCAATAAGAAATTGCTTACATACACAGTCAACACTTCCTTAAAGCTTAATTCATGCTTGCTCATCTAAGAAACTTCCTTTGCTGGCCCTCACATTCCAAATCCATAGCATTGTTACTAGAAATTATGACTGAACTTATTTTTCTAAGAAAAAAAAAAGGGGGGAGGTTATTTTTTTCTTTGATAAGTTTTCTTTCTCATGACCTTTGTTTCCTCATCTGCAAAATGCAGACATTGTTCTAGATGACTTTTAAGGTTTCTTCCAGTTCTAAAATGAGATGATCCTATAGCAATACAAAGAATTGATAAAATGTTCTGGGAACTCAGACTCCTGAGTGGCTGATATGAAGGGTTTTTTTATTATTATTATTATTTTAACTTGAAAATCATTAATACGTTTCCAAATACAATAAACAGAGAAGGGCATTGCATATGAAAATTTTAATCTACTATGTTTAAATTTAAAGAATATATCAACTTTAATATGGTATTACCTAATTTGTTCTTGTGTCTGTCCCCTTCTGAACTGCCTTCTATTTTCTTCTCTGGGCTTGAAAAAATATTTCATTTATCTCTTTTCTTTTTTTTTCTTTTTTATTGGAGGAGGGAGGGGCATTATTATCACTATTCTTTACTCCCACTGATAACTTTCAACATCCATATAAAAGTCTTCTCTTGTAACAAAATGAAAATAGTCAAACAAAATAAATCTGTGCTGTTTTAGTCATGTCTAAAAATATATATGTCTCTTCCTATGCCTATAGTTCATTACCTTCCTGACAAAAGGTGGGAAGCGTGTTTATTATTGGCCTCCTAAATGTGAGTGGTCATTACGTTGATCAGCATTCCTAAGTTTTTCGAATCTATCCTTTACAATATTGTAACCAACATACAAATTGTTTTGGTTCTCTTCACTTCACTTTACAATGATTCATGCAAGTCTTCCCATATTTCTCTGAATACATTCCTTTCACTATTTCTTAGGGTACATTAGAATTTTGTTATATTAATTTGCCATAATTTATCTAGCTATTTCCCAGTTGATGAATACCTATTTTGCAGCTAGATTTTTGCTATAACAAAAAGTGCTGCTATATATACTTTTATTCATATGGATCCTACCTCTTCTCCTTTGATCATTTGAGGGTATATGCCTAATAGAATAGTGCCATATCAAAGGGTATACCCAGTTTGGGTATAATTCTAAATTGTTAACTAGAAAAGTCAAAACACTTCTCAGGTCCACCAGTGGTACATCAATGTAACTATATTCATTCTTTTTGGTCACCCCTCCTAATCTAATAAAGGTGAAATAGGAACTCAGAATTATTTGAATTTGCATTTCTCTTATTATTTGTGATTTGGAACTTTGTTCGTGATTGTTTTTAATTTGAACTTCTCTTGAAAACCACTTGAACAGGGGTAGAAAGAAAAAGAAAACCACTTGAACATATCCATTTAGCTATTGGGGGAATGATTTTTTTTTAATTTTATATCAATCTCCTAAGTATCTACCTATCTATTTATCTATCTTGGATAACAGACCTTTATAACAGATATGAATTTAAGGGAAAATAATTCTATATCTGGAGAAATCCTCAAATACCACAAAGTATTTGATAAAAATGCCTACAAGATTTCAAGTCCCTTTTCCCACATCACTAGAGTTATCTACTGATCCTCAAGGCCAGTGCTAATCTGCTTCTTCCTTTTTTTCTTGTCTTAAGGTTAAGATCTATTTCTGAAAGTCCCTACAATGCAGCTGTTTTCTTGGTATGCATACACTTTGCCTGGGTTTGTTTGTTTGTTTTGTTTGGCTTTCTTAATCACACACTATACAGATGCTGTGCTACCTCCCTTAAGAGACCACATATGACTCAGAAAAAGAATTTGGACTTAAACAAGCACTATGTTTTCTTTGGCTTAGGCTGTCAAATACAATTTTATATATTTCAAAACCTGTTATTTTTCTTGCTTTTTTTTTTTTTTTTTTTTTTTTGCTTTTTGCTGAGGCATTTGGGGTTAAGTGACTTGCCCAGGGTCACACAGCTAGGAAATGTTAAATGCCTGAGATTAGATTTGAACTCAGGTCCTCCTGACTTCAGGGCTGGTGCTCTATCCACTGCGCCACCTAGCTTCCCCATGAATTACTTTTGAGGTTGATTTGAGTCTTGGCTACAGCCTAAATTAACTGTTTTTTCTTTCAGGGACTAACCACCTTCTGTTTTCCAAACTTGCTATGTTTCTGAATTTTATCCAGAAACTGAAAGACAGCATAGACCTTAGCTAGTTAGTAAACTACCTGGTTCCACCAGGGTCCTGGGTCCTTAGAGAGACAGATAGTGGTTTTTAATGGTATGTCTTCCAATCTAAAACACTGTTTGAAGTATGAAAGCCATTATTTCTAAACTATATAAAGATAAATAGTAAGTTGATTCTAAAATATAAAAAGAACTGTGACAAATTTATAAAAATGCAAGTCACTTCCCAATTAATAAATGATCAATTGATAAATATGAACAAATTTCAGATGATGAAATTAAAGCCATCTATAATATGAAAAATTGCTCCAAATCACTATTGATTAGAGAAATGCTAATTAGAATAACTATGAGATACCACCTCACACCTCTCAGATTGGCTAAGATGACAGGAAAAGACAATGATAAATGTTGGAGGGAATGTGGCAAAACTGGAACGCTTAATATATTGCTGGTGGAGTTGTGAAATGATCCCACCATTTTGGAAAGCAATTTGGAACTATGCTCACTATAAAACTGTGCATACTCTTTGACCCAGCAATAACATTTTTTGGATCTGTTTCCCAGTGAAATCATAAAAGAGGGAAAAGGACCCACAAGTGCAAAAATGTTTGTGGCAGCTCTTTTTTTGTGATGGAAAATGAGGAGATACCCTTCAATTAGGGAATGGCTGAATAAGTTATGGTATATTAAAGTAATGGAATCTCATTGTACTATAAAAAATGATGAACAAGCTGATTTTAGAAAGGCCTGAAAAGATTTACATGAACTCATGTTGAGCAAAACAAGCAAAACTAGGAATACATTGTACATAGTAACAGCAAGATTGTGTCATGATCAACTATGAAAGATTTGGTTTTTCTTAGCAGTTCAGTGATCCAAGGCAATTCCAATAAATTTTAGATAGAAAACGCCATCTATATCCAGAAAGAGAACTATGGAAATGGAATGTAAATCAACACATGCTATGTTCACTTTTTTTTGTTTGTTTGTTTGTTTTCCTTCTGTTGTGGTTTTCCTCTTTTGTCCTATTTTTTTTTCTCCCAATATGATTCATAAAGAAATGGGCATTTAAAAAGTTAATATACATGTATACATAAAGTATGAAGGTCAGAATTATATAGAACATTTTGAATACCTTCTGTATTTTTAATCGATAATGACATGTAGTGGGTATTAATGCTCATATTCTCTTTCTCTCTGTAATTGTTTTTATTTATTTTAAATTTACATAAAAAAAAATAAAAGAAAAAATAATATTTCTATGTACACAGCAGAACATAAAGAACATTCAATACAAAACAATAAATATCTATTTCAACAAACCTATATAAATAAATACTACACATTATTTTATCCAGCTTCTCTTTCCTTCCTTCTAGGTTTTCTTTTGTTCTCTGCTAGGTATTTTTCATTTTATTTTTTTTCCCATTTCTCTGCCTCCCTCTTTTCTTAGCCCCTTGTAGAGATGTTTACAATTAAATTCAGATATAGATAGATATACTCACACATGTACAAACATATATACTAGATATCTATAAACATATATATATACATACATACATATACACATATATAGATATATGTAAGTCCCTACTACCATGCATATTTCTATTTGTATTTTTTTTTCCTTCTGGAAGTGGATAGCATCTTCCTTCATAAGTTCAAGTTTTTATATATTTTTCTAAATTAATCAACTTATTTCATTTGCCACAGCAATATTCCAAATACAATCATTTTCTATCTAAGAGATTTTCTTTGAAAAAAATTTTGCTGGTGTTCTGCTTTCTTCTATTCTTGACTACATTGGTTTTAATTATACAAGAAAAATTTTAATTTAATGTAATCAGAGTCATCCATTTTAAACTTCAACAATACTCTCATCTTACAATATAGCTAATAATCTAATACTGCTGAATCTCTTTCCTTTACATTTCTTCCCCTTAGTTTCTTTGAAATTTTTGATTCTGTTCTTCCAAACAAATTTTGTTTTTTTTTCTAACTCAAATATTTTTTAGTAATTTAATTGGGATGTAATTCAATAAATAGATTAGTTAGGTAAAATTGTTGTTTTTTTATTATGTTGGTTTTACTTACCCTATTCTCTCACTTTTAAATTTGTTTTCCATTACCTTTTATCAAATATGGTTATTTTTTGTAAGATTAAAGACTATGGGGGCAGCTAGGTGGTACAGTGGATAGAGAGCACCAGCCCTGAAGTCAGGAGGATCTGAGTTCAAATCCAGTCTCAGACACTTAACACTTCCTAGCTGTGTAACAAGTCATTTAACTCCAATTGCTTCAGGAAAAAAAAAAATTAAAAAAAAAAAGACTATGTTAACTTCATTTGTATTTCCTATAGCACCCAGAGTAGAGTTAGGTAGGTATCATCTGAATACTTAGAAGATGTTAGCAAAAAAGATAACTGAATTAATTAATTGTTTCCTATTAATCTCCACTCTGACTGGGTCATTATATATTAAAAACAGCATCCCCAACAGCAAAACAGAGCCACATCAACTCCAACTCTGAAACTTTATGATTTACAATATGAAAGCTCTGAGAAAGGCAGAGAAGATAAAAAGAGTGTTGTCCCCTTAGTCTTCAAAACAAAAGATAGAGTGACATATTTTTTCCAGTAAGAATATGTAGGTATTAGGGAGGATAAAGAGTTGTTTTCAGTGGAGATTTGGTTGAATGATATTACAAGAAGATATTACAATAGAACAGTGGAGTTTAGATACAGTATATTACTATGATTATTGAAAAAATTTTGTCTGAATCAATGTTACCTACTTCCTTATGGAGAGGTGATATGTCAAGATGTAGACAAAGTCTACATCTTTTTGGACCTGACCAAAGTAGAAATTTACTTTCTTTACTATATATATTCATTACAAGGTTTTCTTTTTTATCCCCATGGGGACAAAATTGGAGAGGAAGGGTAGCTAATGATAGTGTTATGAAAAGAAAGAAAGAAAAAAGTGTCAGATTCACAGAAAAGAGAAGAAAAAAGGAGAGGCAGAAATGGATAAGCAGAATTGCTTTGAAAATTGTACTTTGGGTTTATTATAATACTTTAAAAAAGTCAATGTAAGAAAGTTATAGTTTTATATTTAATAATTTTATATATAATAATTAAATATAATCAGTTGAAGTGACTTTATTCATGCCACACCTATATTTCTCAGAATCTCAGATACCTCAGATTTTGACAGTTATGGGTGGAAATAGAGGTATTATACCAATTACTGAATAGATACACCTGAATTGAACCTTCAAGAAGGCAAGGATATAAATGAAGAGGAACATTTTTAGAGTAGGCAAAGCCACAAAGACAAAAAAGTGGGAAATGGAATGCTAATATGCCTTGAGAGATTTCTAACTTTGGAGGCTACCTCATGAACAACAGAGACCCGGAAGAGATGCCCACTACTAGGAAGACAAACTAAACCATTGCCTAGAGGATCTGGACTTTGAGTGAGTTGTTCAAGACAGCAAATCTGAGATGAAAGTGAAATACTAATGTGTGTTTTAAGTATTTAATATCCTACCAATTAAAAAAAGAAAAACTTAAAAGCTGCCTAGACACTGTAAACTCTGTTCTTTGCTTTTTTTTTAAATTATTTATTGAAAAAAAATTGGGGGGGTCCAAATTCTCCCTCCCTCTCACCCCTCTCCACCCACTGAGAATTATATCTCAAGGCACATTAGAAAGATATTAATTAAATATACTTATGAAATCAATCAGATTAACCAAGTCTTCCACAATTTACCATCATTGTTATTGTTCTTCAATTGTTCAATCATGTCTCTTTGTGATCCTAAGGACTATAGCATACCAGACTCTCCTATCCTTCACTATCACACAAAGTCTGGTCCGACTTTATGTTCATTGTTTCCATGACAACCATCTATCCATCTCATCCTCTACCATCCCCTTAGACTTTTATCCACAATCCTTTCCAGAATCAGTCTTTCCCAAAAAGTCCTACCTTTTTAATATGTGGCCAAAGTATTCGAAGTTTCAACTTCAGTATTTGATCTTCCAGTGAATAGTTTGAAATAATTTCTTTAAGTATTAACTGATTTGATATCCTTGTATCCAAGGGACTCTAAAAAGTTTTCTCCAGCAACACAACTGGAAAGCATTAATTCTGTAGCATTCAGCTCATTTTCCTTATAGTCCAACACTAACAGCCTGCTTGTGAAAAAACACATAGCTTTAAATATAGAAATATTTGTTCATTGGGTGATGTCTCTGCTTTTTAGCATACTGTCTAGATTTCTCATTGCTTTCCTTCAAAGAAAAATCTTTTGAATTCATGATTTCAGTCACTATCTGCAGTGATCTTTGACCTGAAGAATATAAAATATGTCACTCTGTCCATTTCTTCTCACTTTTATTTGTCAAGAAGCAATGGGACTTGTAAATATCTTAAGTTTTTGTTGTTGTTTTTCAGGATATTTTTGTTTGTTTTTTCCACAAGTGATCTCTATTGCAGCATTGCTATTACTATGCACAAGGATCTACTGGTTCTTCCTTTCTTTGCCTTAGTTCATATAGATATTGCCAGGTATTTTCTGAAACCATCCTCTATATCATTCTTATAGCACAATAATTCTCTATTACAATCACATGCCATAAAATGTTTGCATTTTGCTCCAGAAGATCAATATACACGGCAACAAGAAGACTGTATGATGATCAATTCTGATGGACAAGGCTCTTTTCAACAATGAGATGATTCAGACCAGTTCCAATGATCTTGTGGTGAAGAGAACCATCTACACCCAAAGAGAAGAACTGTGGGAATTGAGTGTGGATCACAACACAGTATTTTTACTCTTTTTGTTGTTGTTTGCTTGCCTTTTACTTTCTTATTTTTTCCTTTTTTATTTGATTTTTCTTGTGCAAGATAATTGTATAAATATGTATGCATATATTGGATTTAACATATTTTTTTACCATGTTTAACATACATAGGATTACTTACCATCTAGGGGAGAGAGTGGAAGGAAGGGGGAGGGGAAATTGGAACACAAAGTTTTGCAAGAGTTAATATTGAAAAATTATCCATGGATATCTTTTGAAAATTAAAAAGCTTTAATAAAAAATCATATTCCAGGGCAGCTAGGTGGCGCAGTGGATAGAGCACCAGCCCTGAAGTCAGGAAGACCTGAGTTCAAATCTGGTCTCAGACACTTAACATTCCCTAGCTGTGTGACCCTGGGCAAGTCACTTAACCTCAATTGCCTCAGCAAAAAGTAAAAAAAAAAAAAAAAAAAAAATCATATGCCACAACTTGTTCAACCATTCCCCAACTGATGAGCAACCCCTCAATTTCTAATTTTTTGCCACATCAAAAAGAACTGCTATAAATAATTTTATATATGTGGGTCCTATTCCTTGTGACTAAAATATTTAAGTAAGGAAGGGTTATGACCAAATGAAGGTATACAAAACAGCTTCTAGAATTACCAGTATCAAGTCCTTTACCACTGAGGTTAATGCAGGTGGGATTGCAGATTTGAGGTAAGAGGTTGTTAGTAGGCTTATTCTAAAAAGAAAGCCCATTCCTGGAATGAAGGGAACAATGATAGTAATCATATAGTCAAAGTCAGGAATCCAAGGGACTACAAAAGGTGGACAGAGCATCATGCTTCAAAGTTACTTTACTTAAGGAACTATCCTAAGGCAGATTCATTTTATGTAGCAAGGTACAGGTTTATATATAGGGTAAATAACAAGTTAATAGCACCTTGTTACTTATAAAGTTATTAGAAACCACTGTCAGCTACTATAATGAAATGGGTTGAAGTGAAGAAGAGAAGAGAATGCTCCAGACTCCATATCAGATATACCAAACACTTCTTTGGATTGGAGTTACAACAGTCACTCAACTGTTAAGCAGACACACTGAAAATCAGAGGTGGTAATGGCAAGCAAAAAATTGAGAACCATCTCATATATAGTGAAACAGGGACCCCATTCTTCACAGTGATTAGTCTAGCTGGAAGAAGGTAGCCTAAAGCTCTATTTATTATCTTCCAGTGTCCACCCACCTTGTGAATGCAGCAGAAGGTAAAGTAGCTAGACCCAGAATAGAGTACTATAGCTAATAGCTCTAGAGAGAAACCCCCTAGAGTCTAGGAAGTCTAAGACAGTCTGCAAAGGGATAAACATTTCCTCAACTGATGGGGAGCTGAATGGATTGAATTGATAAGATTGGGCATAAAACTCACATGATGAAGCAGTGGGAGGAGATAATCTAAAATTCCCTCCTAAGGAAAAAAAAAATTGTTTTTTTGTCTCTCCCTCTCTCCCCTCCCCCATAATGGATCTTGAAGTATTGGCTTTTGATTCTGTTTCTAATTCCACTTTCTGTCTTTGGCTCTTTCTAGTCCCTTGCTATGTTAGGAACTCTCCCTTCAATTTAATTTCTTCATTCCAGAATGGGACAGGGGTTAGTGAGCACAGTGGAATCTTTGAGACATCACAAGGTCTTTATCCTGTGTCCCTACTAACTGGAAAAATAAATAGTGCTGATAAGAACTCAACTACTACTTTTAATTAAGTAAAGTGCTGGAAGCCCGAAGGAGCCAAATCAAATGACTTCTGAAAAAGCTAGTTGTCAGGCCATATGGTAGCCCTAGACAAAGAGAATGCTTGACTGTGAACTTAAGCTATATGACTTGCAAGGGAAGAGAGCAATGAGTGCTTTCCTGCTCCTCCCCTACAAGACAGTCTTCACTGGGATCATGGCTCTTCCTGAGTTTCCTAAGCTTGTTCAAATAGCTGTTCCCATGATTGCTGCTGGGCTCTCCCATCTTGAGATACTTGAGACATGGGGCTATTCCCCCTGTATAATCCTACAGGAGTTATCATTAATTAACTTGAGAATTTTTAGGGAACTGGGGTTGAATGGTGGTTCAGAAATTCTGATAGACTAGTTTTGGAGGACCTACTGCTAGCCTTATGAGAAAGTGGTAGAGGGTTAATTTCCCATTCTTCCTTCTCTCCTTCCCCAATACATGAAACTTAAGGGGACCTAGCTTAAACTGATATTGTTAGAATTGATTTGATGCATTATGAAAATAACCATATTTATATTAGCACATGACTAGACATTATGCAGCCAATGTTCCCTTCTGGGAAAAGGACAGGAGTTATACAATTCAGTAGACAAACTAAAGCCCCCAAATACAGATATTTTTACCCCTCTGTTCCTGTTCTGTTAACTGGGAACTATAAGGAGCACTAGGGGAGCTGCATCTAAACTCTGCAAGTGGAGGATGTTATTTGTTTAAAAAATTCTAGAATCAAAAGTTTGAGCTAGCAGAACTAGAGTTTCTGATATGCATGATAGATCTGGAGTGGAGAATTACAAATGGGCTCCTAAGAGGGGAAGTGAGAGCTGTAATAGGGGTTATCTGTTATTTCCAGCAATTCCTGGGATTTGTTGGCAAAGTCTACAGATTTATCAAGTGCTTTCCTGCCCTTGTCACTCCTTTCACAAGCCTCTGGACCATAAGGATTTTTCGTGTGCTCTTAGGCAGCAGGAATTCAAAAGACTGTTCAACTCAGCCCCTAACTCAGGAAAACCCTTTCTTTGGTGGGTAGTGACTTCAAGGTTTGGGGAAAAGAGCAACATGAGCTTACAAGGTAAGTTCTTCCCTGAAGTACTTTGGCCCTACTTGTATTTCCATTCCTCCCCCTCCTCCTCTTCCCTTTCCTGACTCAGGTGACAAAAAGATCATGTTTGGGAAAGTCCAATTCTGACGATATTCTTCTTTGCAGAGGATTCAGTAGTCCTGTAGGTTCACAAATCCTTCAGTATTTCCAAGCAATCCCCAAACTTAACTCCAATATACAAGACAAGAGCTGTTGAGCCGTTTAAACTTTGATCACTGTGATCAAAGGCAATAATGCCATCTTGGCAACAAGGTGCCATATAAAGGTGACTGATGTTATTCTTCTTATTCTCCTTGTATTCCCACTAGGAGTATTTTTTTCTCTCTTGCCACTCTTCTTCTCTGTGGATATATACTCCTGCCCCCAAATAATAACAATAATAGCTAGCATTTATATAGTGCCCCACACTATAGGAACCACTTTACAAAAATTTTATTCTCACAAACAAGTCTGGGAAGTAAGTGCTACAGTTGAGGAAACTGAGGCAGATAAGTTCATCAATTTGCCAATGGTCACACACCTAGAAAGTGTCTGAGGTTAGATTTAAACTCAGATTTTTCCAACTCAAAGTCAGCGTTCTATCCACTGTGCTATCTAGCTACCTCCAGAACTATATTGATGATCCAGACCATCTGAGATCTGGACACATTGAGGAACAACAAAATGTTTTATTTTATTAGGGCTAAGAATTGAGATGCTACAATTTGTGGAATGACTAGAAATTAGTATATGGAGTAGGCAGAAGGACTCAGTCATGATTGTTCTTGCACAGCAAGATAAGTATGGAAATATGTATACATATATTCGACTTGTCAAGTATTTTAATATAATTAACATGTAGTGGACTTCCTGCCATCTAGGGGAGAGGAGGGGACTAGGGGGAAAATTTGTAACAGAAAGCTTTGTAAGGATCAGTGTTGAGGAACTACCCATACATATGTTATGCAAATAAAAAATAAATAAATAAAAAAGAAGGATTCAGTCATTTGGCAGATAGTTTTATCATATTATGTGCGAATAACCATTGTTATTAGGACAGAAAGTAGTTAATAATCCTGGCCCAACAATCCTAATAAACTAAGAATGAGTGAAGGAGGAAAAACAATGGGAGGAAAGGTCATAGGAATTTAGAACGAGAGTTGAAAGTCCTTTGGAAGACATTTAATCCGTTCCTTTTTAGGGATAGTGTTCTCCAGATACCACACCATGTGCTTTGGTTGCCCCAATGAATTGTATTAGGAAATTGGGTCTTGATTTGTAATCTGATCAAGTAGTAAAGACTGTATAACTACAAAAGAAGATTATACATAAAGTTGAGCATCTCAATTATGTATAGCTATTTTAAATATGTAATTTAATATATAACTTCCAAAATTGTCCTGCTTTTTCTGATTTGTGTGTGGGTGTGATTTTGTTCTCTTCTATGAATTAGACAAACAAATAACCCTTCAATTAAGGGAGGGTATTCATGTTCTTTCCAGGTATTTGACCAGAATTCTCCTCCCTTTAGATGCTGAAGATGAGTCCAGATTTGTAATTTAATCTATATAGGAATTTCCCACTGAAGATTACCAAAACACATCTATAATTTATTGTCTTAGAGAGTTAGGAAACAGAGAAAACCTAATAAATTAAGTGATTTATTCAGGGTCACCTAGTCACTCATTATATGTGGGACTTGAATCCAGCTTGATCTGAGCTTTGCTTTCTTTTAATTTTAAGTTCAAATTTATCTTATTTCCATGTCTGCACTCTTTCTCACCCCCCTTTCCTTCCCTCCTCCTCCTCCCAACTGAGCAAGCAAAGAAAATCTCATTGCAAACATGTATGGTCAAGCAAAACAATTTCCTGCATTGGCCAGGCTTCTTTAAAAATGCCCTGGTCTGCATTCTGAGTCCTTCTCACTAGAGTTGGGCAGTATGCTTCATTATGAGTTCTCTGGAATTATGACTGATTATATCTTTTCTAAGTAGTCCATAGTCTTTTGTCTTTACAATATTGTGGCAGTTGCATAAATTATCCTCCTGTTTCTGCTTACTTTATTTTCCATAAATTCATATAAATCTCCAGGTTTTTCTGGGGAAAAAATATTCATCTTCATTTCTTACAGCAAAATAACATTTTATTTTATATTTCATAACATGTTCCACAATTACCTAATTGATAAGCATTCTCAATTAAAATTAAGTGATAGTGCCTTTCCAATTCTTTGCCATCATAAAAAGAACTGATATATATATATATATATATTTGCACATATGAGTCATGTTCTTCTTTCTTTGATTTCTTTGAAATATAGATGCAGTAGTAGTATTGCTGGATCAAAGGGTTGCTTGACTTAGTTCCAAGTGCAGTTATTATGTATAGAACTATTATGCAATACTTCTATAATTTTCCAAGAAGTATCATCTCAGAATACTGTAGAATGTTTCAACAGGAAAGGATTTTACAGAACACATAATCCAACTTCCTCATTTTTGTCTACACATAAAACCTCATATCGACAAAAGCTATGATTTGCACAAGATCACATGGCTGTGGTCAGTCTTGTCTGCTATTTCTTAGTTGTGCCATTGTCAGTGTGCAGCTCTCCCAGTGATCCTAATCCCCTGGATCTTTGCCTCTGGATCTATAATTTTGCCTCTATAGTTACCCGCCTAAAAGGAGGAAGCATGATATAGAGGAAAAAGAAAAGACTTTGGAGTCAGAGGCTCTCCCATTTGTTAGCTATATACATTTGCATTAAAGTAGTAAGTGGACTACTACTGACCTTTCAATGCTCAGACAAGTCCTTAAGAACATGAGTTTCAGAACAGTTGCCTATCTTCATTGGTAGAGGGAATTTCCTGAAGCTACCTACATCAGTGTGTCTGGCTTTCTTGCTCTTACCCAAGATGCTGCCTTCCATAAGACATATAAACCAACAACTTTGTTTCAGAGGGCTATCATGAAAATCAAATGCAACATTATAGTTAATGTGACCATTTTGGCACCAAAGTGCCATATAAATATGACATGTTATTTCTCTTATCCGCCTTCCTATTTTCTCCACCTGAACAAAGCTTCTGGTCACTGAGGAAGACTAGAATGAGATGACAATAGTAGATTATGTTTCCATTTATGTGTAAAGGAGAATATATATCCCAGGACAAATGTAAGAGGGAAAACAGTGCAAAAAGGTATGAAAACTAAGGTCTATAACTCAATTAAGTGCAGCACTGAGAAAAAGGAGGTATCGCTCCCTAGAGTACTATTGCAGAGCACTAAGCCTATCCCCAAGTCCCATTTGAACTGCGTATTCTAAAAGATTTGGGAGTAAGATACAGGAGGAGCAGGATTGAGATGCTACCTTAGTTTGTCTTTAATATGTGCAGTGGAAGGATGCAACCTCTCTATCAACAAGTACTTTCCAAGAAAGAAAAAAAAACAAATACAGGATGTCTGAAGCTTAAATCTTAATTTTTGCCAACCTATATCTGTTCCCTCCATTTTCTATTCAGCTCCATCACCACTAAACTTTTAACAATTGACAAACCAGATGCTTTGGAACTCGGTATCAGGGACACACTATTTTATCTCAAATGTCATAGTGAGATATGTCAAGAGAACTAATTTGAAGCTTTCTATAACTTTATTCTTTTATACATATTTACTTAGACAAGATATTGCATAACATCTTTTTTTATAGGATCCTTATAAGTTAGTGGCTTTTCCGAACACAGATAGCCTGCTTATGGGCTCAGAACTCCTTGGGGTTCAAGTAGTTTATCAAAAAAAGAAACTTACAGTGATAGAGATACCGATTTCTCAAGCTTAGAGGAGATCATATAGCTCAAAAACATCACTTTATAAATGAGACAACTGATGTTTGGGGAGATTAAATGAGTTACCCCAGGTCATAATACCTGTCCTCAAGGTCCCAATCCAGTAATCTCTTCAAGTTACCACTGAGTAAACAATTTCAATCAAAACAAAATTCTTTACTAATTTTGTTTCTTAGCCTTATAATGATCCCAAGCTGCTCTTTCAAGTATTGTCCTTTAAGTTCTTCAACTTTTTATCATGTTATGAAGCCCATAATGGCATACTATTGGAAACTCTCAGAATACGTACCAGAAATTCCCTAGAATAGTTGTAATAAAGGTAGAGAGTTAGCCAAGAGTCAGAAAAATTATTTGAGAATATAATTGTGTTAGTACCTTTCTTTATAAGGCCAGCTAACACACTGTGATGTAAAGATGACTTGGATGAAAGTGGATGGTGGCACTGGGAACAGAGTAAAATCCATTTTTGAAACAATTATACTGAGACCTATAATATTCACTTGAAAATTATTAAAACATTTGATTGAGAGAATAGAAATTCATTCAAACCATTTCTCTCTCCAAAACACCATAGTGCATTTGTTTGAATACTCTCAAAAATGTGTGTAGTATGTATGTATATGTACACATACATAGAAACACACTGATATATGTGTACATACATAGTAAAGCTGAATAAATATATGTATACTATGAATAAATATATGTATAATATGTGTAACATGTAATGTGTACTTGATGTGTGTATCTACATATACACAATAAATGTAAATAAATATTATTTCATAATCATGTGTTTATATTTCTTTTATATATTGTATACATATATATATGTATACATTGTACGCTCCATCTATCTATCCAAGTATGTATGTGTGCATATATGTATTCCAATTGATTATTGGAAAATCATTTTGGGATTTGATCCCAAAAAACAGGTCAGAGGAGGTAACATAAGTTTATGAGTTGCTTCTAAAATTATAGTCAATTGACAGAACATCAATGACAAAGTGGAAAGAACACTGAATTTGGAGTCAGAGGAACTGGATTTAAATTCTTCCTCTACAATAATGAGCCACTCTGGGTCACACTCTCCTTATCTGAAAGAAAGGAGTTCATAGATGATCATTAATGTTCTTTCCAGCTCAAAATCCCATGACTCAATTCCAGAGACTGAAAACTCTATCGTGGAATTTGAAGAAGTTGGTTTGTTTTGTTTTGCTTTTTACTTCACAGAACAGGCTTTTCAAGTAGCTTTGCAAGGAGAGAGCCTTCCATAAGCTTGAATTTAAGATCATATACACATCGAGATGAGACACTAGAGAAGGACTTTACTCACCAGATCTGTAAAGGGTAAATTGTCAGCCTTGATGGTCTCCCACTGAAGCTTAGACTAAGAAGATAAAATGATCTACCAACCTCAGCTACTTCAATAATAGATATTACAAGATGTCTTTGACCGAATGATCCAGCTCAACAGTGCCATAGTCAGGTAGAAGTTTGAGGTGGAGGAGTCTGAATATTTTCAGAGTATGTTCTGGAGACCAGATAATAGACTGTGGATTTTTAGGAAAACAGGTTCCAGAGCTGAAGTTTTCGGAGTGTGAGCCCAATATCATAGGATCATAGATGTAGAGCTAGAAGAGAATTTAAGAGTAATCTAGTCTAATCTCATTTTACAACTGAGGAAAATGAGATTCAGAGAGCTCATATGATTTGTTCAGGTCACATAGACAGTAAATGTCAGAAATGTGATTTAAACTGAGTTCCTTTCTAGTGCTTGCTAGTGGGTACTAGGTGAAATTGTAAATATATGAAATTTACACTTATCATGCCATGAATTTACACTTTTGGTCAAATGCCCATTTTTCTCTTAGTTGACAATGAGCAATAACATTGCTGTCTGAAGGGAAAGAAAGAAAAAAAAAGTTTGGAAAGCACATTACAAAAATACTTTACAGGATCACTTAGCTAATATCTGGAAAAAAGAGCCTCCTGCTGTTAAATATTGTTATCACATTCACTTATTTCATTTCTAATAACTGTAGGTTTTGCCACACACTGTGGCAATATTCTAAATTTCCCATGCCTCCTATATACATCTCACATTAGAATTTTATTCATTAATATCACATTAACAATTATATTAATTTAATAATTATGTTAATTTATAATTGTATTAATTTACTTGGGTATATCACTGAAAGCACTTTTAAACTTAACCTCACAGCCCTAATCTCAATTCCCCTCTTGGTTTACCTTCCAAATGCTGCTAATCACCCTCTGCTGGTGTGGACCTTCTAGCTCAAATAACCTTGCTAAATTATTTATTCACACCTAAAGAGTTGATGGTCTGAGTAGTTATGGAAGGAAAGCTGGCCTTGAAAACAGGAAGCTTTAAATCTTTCCTCTCTGACCCAGACTGATCATGTGATATCGAACAAGTCACAGGGCCCAAAGCTCCTCTCTGAAATACCAAATTCCATAAAAAGTACTGACTCGCCTAGATTGACAGAAAAAGTTTATTTTCTTGGGAGTCTCTAAAAACATGAAATAACAGGAGCAATCTTGAAAGATCTGAGTTTAAATATAACTTCAGGGTTCTGTGATCTAACACTAAAATCCTCTCAGTTTCAGTTTCTTTATCTATAAAATGGGGATAATAATGGCACCCACCCCCCAAGGTTATGGTGAGGATCAAATGAGATAAGAATTGTAAAACATTTAGCATAGTTCCTAGCCCATAATGGGCAAGTCAGTAAATTCTAGTCTTTCACTATCTCCATTTTTTGGCTCCTGACTTCCTCTCTTAACTTCAAACTAACTTCCTAACAGATTCCTTCTGTTATCCATTTTTCCTTCTGACCTATTTCTAAGTAGATGTGCTCTGATAGCTACTTGTCTTACCTGTTGTTGGTTATTGTCCCAACAACCATAAAGACCACCATCTAATAATAATGATAATAATTATAATTACCATTTATATGATGGTAACTATATCCCTGTATCCTAGGTGATACTAGCCTAGTGTTTAGTGCCAAGCCTGGAGTCAAAAAGACTCATCTTCTAAAGTTCAATCTTGTCTCAGACCCTCACTAGGTTTACTTTGGGCAAGTCATTTAACCCTGTTTGCTTCAATTTACCCATCTGTAAAATCAGTTGGAAAAGTCAGTGGTAAAACATTCCAGTATCTTTGCCAAGAAAACCCAAAATGAGATCATGATAAACCAGACAGATTGAACCCAACTGAAAAAATATGCCAGGTTCTTTGTTAAGTGCTTTACAATTATTATTCTATTTAATCTTTACAACAACATTGGGAGGTGGATGCTATAATTATCCCCATTTAAGAGATGGGGAAACTGAGGCAAACAGGTAAAGTGATTTACAGAGGGTCTCAAAGCTAGTAAGAGGCTAATTTTGAGCTCAGGTATTCTGAATCCAGGTCTGTTGCTTTATCTACTGTATCACTTAGTTTCCCTCTTCTCTGCACAGCTAGTTTTTCTGGTCCCTACATTACCAGATCTTGAGTAGTCCATTTATCTTGGATCCTCCGGGATGATTCAAATTTGCTCGGATTTAACTCCTTCTATGCCTAGTTCCTCTATCTGACTAATGACCTCTTAGCCACTCAGTTCCTTGTACTAATGCTGGTATTTGATGAAAAATTATTTTTTCATTCACATCTCTCTCAGTGGTAAGATACAGATACCTCATAATCATAGACATAACTAGTCTATGCCTGCCAATAAATAGAACCCAGGCACATACTATTAAATTTTTAAAATATTTTTAAAAGAATATGCACATAAGATTTTTTCAAATTTCTCCAGGATTTCATAGTCTAGCATTATCCAAAATCAAAAAGCAAGAGTCGATAAAGGCCTCATTTCTAAAAAATAGAGAGAACTGAGTCAAATTTATAAGAATACAAGTTATTTCCCAATTGGTCAAAGGATATGAACAGTTTTTAGATGAAAAAATTAAAGTTTTCCACAGTCATATGAAAAAATGCTCTAAATCAATATTGATTAGAGAAATGCAAATTAAAACAATTATGAGGTACTATCTCACATCTATCAGATTGGCTTATATGACAGAAAAGGGGAATTATAAATGTTGGAGAGAAAGTGGGGAAATTGGAAGACTAATGCATTGTTGATGGGGCTGTAAAATGTTACAACTATTCTGGAGAATAATTTGAAACTACACCCAAAGGCTATAAAAGCTATGCTTACTCTTTCATCCAGCAACACCATTACTAAGTCTGTCTCCTAAAGAGATCATGAAAAAGGGGAAAGGACTCATATGTACAAAAATATTTATAGCAGCTCTTTGGGCAAGGAGTTGGGAATTGAAGGGATGGCCAGCAATTAGGAAATGGTTGAATGAATTGTGGTATATGAATGTAATGGAATACGAAATGATGAGCAGGCAAATTTCAGAAAAACCTGGAAAGACTTACATGATCTGATGCTGAGTGAAATTAGCAGAATCAGGAGAATATTTTACATAATAACAACAAAATTGTGTGGGATGATCAACTTTGATAGACTTTGGTCTTCTCAATGATACAATGAGATCAATTCCAAAAAATTCATGATGGGAGATGCTATGCACATCCAGAGAAAGAACTATGGAGTCTGAGTGCAAATCAAAACATACTATGTTCATTTTTTTTTCCTTTCTCATGGTTTTTCCTTTTTATTCTAATTCTTTCACAATGTGATTCATGTGGAAATATGTTTAATATGATTGTGCATGTATAACCTATATTAGCTTGCCTGTTGTCTTGGGGAAGAAAAAAAGGAGGGAAGGAGAGAGAGAATCAAAATTATATGAGTAAATACTAAAAACTAGCATTACATATAACTGGAGAGGAATAGTATTAAGTTGAGGGGGAGGCAAGAATCTTGAGCAGAAAATCTCTCTTAGCTGGTCCCCACAAAAGCAAAAGACTCAGTTTTATCCCAGACAAGACCCCACATGTAACAGTGTATAAATTTACATACTCTCCCCATTATATGGGAGTCACAATTTTCCTTCCTTCCTGCACCACCTTAGTCTCTGGAGAAAGGATGAAGATTAGGTTCTAGTTTAACTTGGTTACCTAAGAACAGAATCCCCAAAATCCCCCTGGGGCTTGATTCCCAGTCACCCTGGCTTTTCAGGGTTATTATGTATGCTAGCCTGGCTGACAGAGTCATCCCACCCTCTATCCAAATCCTGTGATATAAGGAAGTTACTTTGCTTATTTGAAGTCCCTTCATATAGAATAGGTTACCTAGTTTATAACAGGTATAGTTCTAGCTAACACCTGGCTCTTCCTAAATTTAGTCACAAAGCTGGAAAATCATGTGGTTGAATGGGCCCTCAGAAGTCAGCTGATCTAAACTATATACAAATAACAATCTTCTCTGCTGTATCACTGACAAGTGGACTCCCAGTCTCTCCTTGGAGAAAAGGATAAATGAATATACATTTGAATTGAGATGGGAGATTAGTCCTATGTTAGCTATGTAAGGCGCCCACATGGTTGAGCTTTCCAGGGCCTATTATTTTTTTTTCTTTCAGAGTCAGGTCTATATATACTAAACAGCCTGGGAATACCAGTGTGACTAAGGGTAAAAAGAGAACAAGCAAGAACTATCTTCCTAAAACAGAGTGACATTGAAGATGAAGAGATGAGACCTAAATAAAAAGTCTGGCCTCTTGGAGAAAGAATGTTAATTCAGAGATAAAAAACAAAACAGAACAGAACAAAACCAAATTAATCCATTAGTGAATCTACTTGTCTTTGGTGCAGTCATTTCAAAAGTTGCAAGTTTTTCCCTTTCTTTTTTAATCTCAAGATGATATTTTAAATAATGATATGAAATTTATTTTCAGATTTTTTCCACTGTGTAACAAATCAGTTTAATTGTAGTTTGAAGTAAAGTTTGATAGTAGATTGTATTTTTCTGAGAAAAAATTATAAATAATGTTCAATTGTTCCTGACTCTTTGTGATCTCATTTGGGTTTGTTGTTGTTTTTGGCAAAGATACTGGAATGATTGGCCATCTCCTCCAAATCATTTTGTAGAGGAGGAAACTGATCGTACAGCTGGTAAGTGTCTGAGGGGAAATTTGATAGGAAATTGAGTTTTCCTAACTTCAGGCCTAGCACTCTATACAATGGGTAGCCTAATAGAGTAAACTAATTTAAATTGTATTCAGGTAGGTATATTTCAGAAGCAGGACTGTAACTAAGGTCGTCCTAACTATGAGTCTGAATTCTCTGGTCATTATACCATTTTACCTGGCATAAACACAGAGGAAAATTGGAAATATTACCAAATTAGAGATGAAATTGATGAGGTACAGCTTCTAGAGAAAATACAGCAGTGATGAGGTCCTCTGGTTTTAGAGTGCTTTTGTTCTAACAATCTGTCAAAGATTCTTCTCAAGTCTTCTGGCCTTAAGATGGCCCTACAAACATTGCAGAGTCAGAACCTGCTGATCAGAAATAACCAAATTCCTGAGATAATAGTAAATAGACTATTCCTCAGTTCCACTTCTGGGTCATAAAATTAACATATCAGTGACATGTAGAAATGGATAAATTTGTCCCCTTGCTTCTGGTTCTTTGCTAAATCTTTTTGAAATTTAGCCCCCTTCAATTGGCACTAGAATTACAATAAACTTTGCTCCCTTGACTTGGAAATGGGTTCAAGCCTACAAATTCTTTTGAGTCATCTCAAAACACTGGTCTATGACCCTAACCTCTTGGGGTCTCTTTTTGAACCTCAACAAAATGACAAGGTAAATTATCACATGGAATGTTATAATTCTGTTGTCTTATGTGTAGTACTTTTTTCTTTTTCCTTCTTTCTCTTTTTCCTTCTCTTATCCCATGAGGCATCATACCTTGATATGTTCTGTTCAAAGGAATATAATAATTGATTGCTTACATTTCACCAGGTATACTGGGGTTAGGATATCTAGATTTTCTTCTCTTCTTCTTTATGCTGCTATTATCATTTTTTTTTTCAAAAATCTGGAACAACTCTTTTGTTACATATAGTTTTCATATATAACTTCTTGAACTCTAAAAGACCAAGATTTGAAAAAGCCCATTCTGGTTCAAATGGAGCAATATGGCAATGACTTTAAGCCCACTATCTCTCAGGCTTCCACTGATCGGCCAACAATAGGTCCCAGGGCAAGCCCATTTAATCATTATTTGGGTACAGTTTGACTCAGACTGAGTTTACTGAATGTAAATAGCAGTCATTTCTTTGGTCAGAAAACCTGAGGGTCTTAAACTTCCCAGATTCATTCATTTATTTATTTAGATTGGGCTGGGGGGGAGGGGAATAGGAGGGATAGGTGTAAGAGAAGATTCTTGCCTCAGTTACTACCTAGCCTTAATCACCACCTCCCTGATGTCATAGTTCTCTTCCAGAATGAAGGACAAATAACAACAACAAAGTGTTGCAAGGACAGAGAAATCACTCCTTCCCTGAAGTGGTCCATTCCATAACTGCACAACTCAAATGGTTACAATTGAGCCCAAATCTCTCGCTCTGAAATTCTATCCATAGCTCTATGGGGCCAAGTAACTCTTCAGATTCTTTGAGCTTAAGAATGATAGCTACTATTCTCAATTGGTCACTGAGATGGCTAGGTCAGAAGCCCCCTCTCTCCTATGATTTCTTCAAGGTGGAGGTAGGAGAGGGAAGCCACTCTGCGTTTTGGTTCAATTTGGCCGCCAGAGGGTGCCAACAGCAAATACTTTTTCTTTTCCAACAGAGACTATTCTTGGTACAAAAGAACCTATGTAGTTTCCTAGAATGAAACTGGATTTGGTAGCTTGAAGAATTGAGTTCAAATCTCACTGCTGGCTTAATGTCTATTTGGCTTTGGGCAAGGCATTTAATTTCCCTAAGGCTCAGTTTCCTCGTTTATAAAATGAGTGGAATTTGATCAGGGATATACTGGAATCAACTGGATGAGGCTTGGGAGAGCCAATTGTCCAAATTCTCTCAAATTTGTAGGCAAATGCTACAAATCAGTGTTTGATTTATTGTTTTAAGAAAAAGTGATATCACTATTGATCAGAGAAATGCAAACTAAGACAACTCTGAGGTACCACTACACACCTGTCAGATTGGCTAAGATGACAGGAAAAGATAACGATGAATGCTGGAGGGGATGTGGGAAAGCTGGGACACTAATACATTGTTGGTGGAGCTGTGAACGGATCCAGCCATTCTGGAGAGCAGTTTGGAACTGTGCTCAAAAAGTTGTCAAACTGTGCATACCCTTTGACCCAGCAGTGTTTCTACTGGTCCTATATCCCAAAGAGATCTTAGAGGAGGGAAAGGGACCCACATGTGCAAGAATGTTTGTGGCTAGAAACTGGAAACTGAATAGATGCCCATCAATTGGAGAGTGGCTGAATAAATCATGGTATATGAATGTTATGGAATATTATTGCTCTGTAAGAAATGACCAGCCGGACAATTTCAGAGAGGCCTGGAGAGACTTGCATGAACTGATGCTGAGTGAAACGAGAAGAACCAGGAGATCATTATACACAGCAACAACAATATTACATGATGATCGATTCTGATGGACATGGCTCTCAAAAAAGAATTGTCTCAAATCAGTTCCATTTGTTCAGTGAAGAAAACCATATACACCCAGAGAGAGGGATATGAAATACGGACCACAATGTAACATTTTCATGCTCTCTATTGAGGTTTGCTTGCATTGTGTTTCCTTTCTCTATTTTCTTTTTTTTTTTTCTTGTAGATAGAATTTTTCTTGAACAACTTGTCAAGTATTTCAACATTATTAACATGTAGTGGACTTCCTGCCATCTGGGGGAGGGGAGGGGACTGCGGGTAAAATTTGTAATGGAAAGCTTTGTAAAGATCAAGGTTGGGGAACTACCCATACATATGTTATACAAATAAAAAGCTTTAATTAAAAAAAAAAAAAAAAAAAAAAAACATTTTCAAACCACTGGGAAAAAAAAAAGAAAGACAAAAAAAAGAAAAGAAAAAGTTAGGAGGCAACTAGAAAAAGACCTGAGTTCAAATTTGGTCTCAGACACTTAACACTTTCCTAGCTATGCAATCCTGGGCAAATCACTTAACCCCAATTGCCTCAAGGGAAGAAAAATCTTAGGACAGATGAAACTTAAAAGTGTGTCATACATACATTTCTTGTTTTCACCCCACCCTACCCTCAACCCCTTTAACAGAGCAGTGCATCCCCAGACTAGATAATTTCTAAGGTTGAGTTTGTTTTGTTTTGTTTTTAATGACTGTAATATGATGTTATGACCTTCCTTGCCTGGACAGCTCAACTTGGAAGGACTTAGGGTTTTTTCGGCTATACTTTAAAAACAAAAAACAAAAACCAAAAAAAAACAACCAAAAAAATTCTTACTCCAGAATCTCAATGAAGTTAGAATTAAGGAAATCTGCCATACACAGATGTATGTGTGTTTATATATGTGTGTATATGTACACACACATACATAAACAGATATGTGTATGTATACACATATATGTATATTGACAGTCACATAGATTCCTGAATGCTGTGCTCTGATAATAAGCATTCTTTCCCACTTCCCCATTTACCAGATACCTTTAGTTGTCTGCCATCTTTGCCACCCATATTCCTAAGTCCATCAGTAAATCTCATTTTTTAAAATATATTTAACTGCAGGTCTCTGGTCTGTAAATTCTGCTCCAAAAATCTGTAGCTTTCAAAGCTCTTCTTGTTGATGCTTCTTTCTATTCTTCCTTCTGTTCTCTTCTCTACTAAAAACAAATGCCTCAGTGATGCTATTTTTTCTTCTTTTCTTCTTTCTTTTTTTTTTTTGCTTTTTTTTTTGTTATGCTATATCTATCCCCTTTGTCCTTCCTGATTAGAAGAAAAAATTCTAAGCCCTTGTAATAAATATAAATTGTTGAGCAAAACAAATTCTCACAATGCCTGTACCTGAAAATGCATGTAATTATTATTCAACTTGAGGCCATCACCTCTTTGTCAAAAGGTCTAATACATAATTTCTTGACCTGAAACCTATTCCTGGATGATGTAGTAGTTTATAAGATCAGTAACATCAGGGATTCCAGAACTCCTTGAACTTGATAATGCCTAGCATACTAATTGGACAATATCCTTTTGTTACTGCTCCTCTCCTAATCCAGAGGTGAGTAGTGCACTGGATAGAGTGATAGGATTGGAGTCATGCACACCTGGGTCCAAATCCAGCCACAGACATTTACTAGCTGTGTAGCCAAGGGCAAGTCACTTAACCTATGCCTGCCTCAGTTTCTACAATTGTAAAGTAGAAATTAAAACAGCCTCTAACTCCCAGAATTGTTGTAAGAATAAAATGAGATTATATTGGGAAAATGTTAAGCATTGTGCAGGCACATGTGATGTGATCTATATTGTGGGGTTTGGTATCAAATGATGTGGTTTGAGAATGAAAATGATGTAAGTGATGTAGACACCAGATGATGGTAAGCACCCAAAGCGGGGGTTTGATCATGTCACAATGGCCATTCTCTTTGGCAAAAGGTAAATTTGTTTAGGGGAAGGAGTTATAGACAAAATGAAGGAATACAGTAGACACCAGGAATGGTAAATATGAAGTAGATTTGGGAGAGCATATGAAAGACAAGTTTCTCAACAGAAGTCACAGTTACCCAGTAGAAAAGGAGCACCCCATGAGGTTGGGGCACGTTCTTAGCTAGCAGGCTGAATCCCGAAAGGGACTTAGCACCCTAAAAGAGCTAAAAAAAAGGAAAAGAAGTAGGGTTGAGAAGCATGGTGGAGTTAGGGGAGATGCCATATGGCAAGGGAAGAGGGGGAAAGGAAAGATAGCATGAGGCAGAGTGCCATGGTGGACTGATTCAAAGAAAAGCAGCAGCCATAGGATGGCCCATAAGTGGATTTTATTGGAAAACTTTAATCGCGAGGACAGCCTGGGATTTCTACAGAGGGTGTGTCTCATGAATTTGACATAACTTGAATTTCAGACTGGACCACCTATTTAAAGGGTGGTACCATGGAGCTAAACTGATCTGTATCAGAGCCTTCTGCCTGCTTGCCTCAGGGATCAATTCTTTAATTTTTCTTGGTCTAAAACACCTTTCAGGACCTCATCATTCCCCACCCACTCCATCAGACCAATGCTGAAATTTTAGAGGTCAAATCCTGGGACACTTGTTAAGTAGTGTCCAGACACTGAGAGTGAATTTTTTTTCACTTTTCTTGGTCCAAAACGCCATTCAGAATCTCATCACATGGAAATTGCTCAGGCAATGCTTATTTCTTTCCTCCTTTCCCTTATTATTTTTTGACTTATACTCTAAAGCTCTTAGGATAAAGTAGAGGTATAGAGTGCCTGCCCTTGAGACAGAGATTGGGAGAAGAGGCTGCCCTGATGCTTGCTGGGAATGCACAATACTTTTCATATAATTGATATTTGATGAATTTTTGACATGATAATTTGTATTGGATTGGTAGACCCACTTGTTAACATCTTTGGCAATGATGATACTTCCTATGGGCACTGGACTTAGAAACCTAAGTATAACTTTTCTCTCCCACCTCTTGTAATCCACTTCAGAGGTCATGTAGTATAATCTTCACCAGAAGACCTCCAATTGAGGACTCACTATGTCTGAGCCAACCCATTCCTATTCTTAGGCAATTAGGCAACTAAAGAATAGAAAGCTTTTTCCTTATATAAAGCTAAAAACTGCTCCCTTTTCCCCAAACTCCATCTATTAAGGGTTTTGCATTCTGGACTCTAATAGGACAAATCTAATTCTTTTTGTACAGGCATCCTTAAAATACATCATTTTCTAATGAGTTCCAGATTCTCTCCCTTGATCCACCCCCGCTCCATTTATTGAGAAAGCAAGAACTGTGATATCCATTATACATATACAGTCATAAATAACACATTTTCATATTAACCATGTTCTGGGGGGGAAAAAAAGCAAGAAAAATAAAGAAAGGAAATGTGAGAAATGGAGAGACATTGATTTGGTTTCCCCAGTTATGAAAATTAAATTGGAGAAATAAAATTTAAATTAGAACATCCACAGGATATCAAAGATAAATCAAGGGTGGAGATTAGTTATCTTCCCCCAAAAGAATGTAAGCTCCTTGGGGGCAGGGAATGACTTTTGTAATCAGGGGTAGTGCCCTGAGATTTGAAAAAATATTTTGTTTTTTGTCCTTAGCCTTCCTCAGTTACCGTTCCTTTGGAGCAAGGACTGGCTATGTAATGAGGGATGAAGATTCATGTCATGTAACTTCTGTAACATTCAACTAATGAGGAATGGGGCAGGGGTGGAGTGGTGGAGAGAAACTCGTGCTTTAGAATAGGAAATATAATGCAGCCTTTGGAGTTTCAAAGGTGTGTCTACTCATCTAAGGCACTCATCCTTGCAAGAATATAAAATAATATTTTCCTGCATTCTTCAGTGAATCAGTGGAGTTCTTGGTAAGACATTTTGTTTCTTACACAAAAAAATATACTTCAGTAGGTATTCTTTAAGTTAATCATTTCTTCATCTTTCGGTAGGTAGCAATTTACATCATGACTGGAATCTCAGGTTATGTAGTATTATAGTGGGATAACTAAGGAGCAAGATGGATGGAGTGCTAGGCCTGGAGTCAGAAAAAATTTCTCTTCCTAAATTCAAATCTGGCCTCAGACATTTACTAACTGTATGACAAGTCATCTAACCTTGTTTGCCAAAACTTTCTCATCTGTACAATGAGCTAGAGAAGGAAATGACAAATCACTCCAGTATCTTTGCCAAGAAAATCCCAAATGGGTTATGAAGAGTCAGAGAGGACTGAAATTACATTATTACTATACTTATAGTGCAGGGAATGCATTCTGGCTTCCATATTTTTTGTCTTTAGGGAATTACTTTGGTTGAAGAAAAAGTGAAATGGTGGCGATAACAATTTGCTCTAGGTTTTAGTTAGATACTATTTAACATCTTAAGAAAAAGTCTGTTTATTCTTATGTAACCCTTTAAGATGATGTCTTTTATACTCTTAAGAAAATGAATACTAGCATCAACTATAACATTTTCTATGATGCTTGCACTATTGCTGTGACAGCAAAAGGGATATGTTTCCAAAAAATGTTTTTGAGGTTCTATGACCTAATAACTCATCATCTAGTGGCCAACCTGCTGGTCACAAACTTTCCATGCCAGTAAAGGTTAGTTCCTAGGATCACACTGGAAGCCTGTTCAGACCTGTTCTGGCATCTATTCTGCCTTTGCTTTTCAGAATTAAGGATACCCTTTACACTTCAGGGAGGCATTCTTAAGAGTGTAAAAACACTCTTAAAAGAGAAGGATATTTCAAATGAGATAAGATTTGGATCTTTATTGTTTTCATTAGGATTGAGAATTCACATTTGAGAAAACTTTATCAATGAAGATCAACAAGTTTGCTGTTATTTATACTCTTAGAGAGCTGCAAAGAATGTTGAGCAATTGTGGCAGCTAGGTGGCCTAAGTGGATAGAGCATCAGCTCTGAAGTCAGGAGGACCTGAGTTCAAATCTGATCTCAAACACTTAACACTTCCTAGCTATGTGACCCTGGGCAAGTCACTTAACCTCAATTGCCTCAGCAAAAAGAACAAAAAAAAAGAATGTTGAGCAATTATATGACTTGTCCAGTGAGAGAGACCTAACCAGCAATGTGTAGGAGACAAAACCTTCAGAGACCAGCTTTCTATTCATTTTGCCTCTTTTTTTTTTTTTTTTCTGTACTGAATTTCTGCACTAAATTCTTACTCCATCTTGGCCAACATTCTGTCTTTAATAATGACAACCACAAGACATTTTGTGGGAATATGTCATTGTCTTCACTTATACCAACTTCACAATATTAGGAATATACTCTTTCTCCCCTAGACATGCAGTTTCATCAAATAACTCATCAGGATCCATAAAATGCTTCTTATAACTCTTTATAGTTTTAATTTTGAGTAATGATTTGATTAGAGAAGGAAACCATTTCAGCATCTTTGCCAAAAAAAAACAACCTCAAATGGGACTAATGTGGTATAGCTCTTAGAGACAATATAGCAAGAACCCTAAAACTACCAAGCCTTGGGAGTGAGACAACTAATCCTGACTGACAAATAGCCATTTATTGGTCAGTAATAACAAAGTTGCTTTTTTTTAAATTTTATTTTATTTGCAAAACATATGTATGGATAATTCTTCAACATTAACCCTTACAAAGCTTTCTGTTACAAATTTCCCACCCCTCCCCTAAATGGCAGAATATCCACTACATGAATAACAAAGTTTCTGAGACAATATAAACCACAGAACTTAATAATGAAATGCATCCTCCATAGAATTCAAAAGTGGAGTGCATCCTCAACTCCATCATTAAGACAACTTTTCAATTCTACCTTTAAGCCATAAAATTAGTATATCAGTAATATAAAGCCCCTGAACTTTCAATCTTTTTTCCTATAAATTTATCTTCTTGCTCCTAGTTCTTTGCTGAACCCACTTTAATTAGCATTACAATTATAATAAATTTTACCCCTTGACTTGGAGATAGGTCTGAGTCTGCAAATTCTTTGAGACACCTTGCAACACCAGTCTGGAATCTCAAAGTTTGAGGGGGTCTCTTTTTTGAATGCCAACAGGCTTACAAAGGGTTAGATATGTTAGAGTGAATAACAACAGTGAATTTGATAAGCTTAGCACTGCTAGATAAGTAACATTTGGTTTTCTTTTTTTTTAAATTCAGAAATAAAGTCTTAGAAGAAATTTGAGATGTAATTTGGATAACTCACCTTATTTTATTTTTTTCAAATAACAAACATTTATTTTTTCTCCATTCCTCATTCTCCTCTGGAGAAAAAAAACAAAACCTTTGTGACATGTATACATAGTAAAGAAAGAACCCATAATTTCTTTTTTTTTTTAAATAAAGCTTTTTATTTACAAAACATATGAGTGATTTTTCTACATTGACCTTTGCAAAAACTTTTTTTCCCAAGCTTTTCCCCTCCTTCCCCCCACCCCCCAACCCTAGATGACAGGTAATCTAATACATGCTAAATAGGATAAATTATATGACAAATATAATACATGTATACATATCTATACAGTTATCTTACTGCACAAGAAACATCAGATCTAGAAAGAGAAGAAGAAAAAACAACCTAAGAAGGAAAACAAAATGCATGGAAATATTCACAGAAAGCGTTAAAATGCTGTGTTGTGGTTCACACTCAGTTCCCACAGGCCTCTCTCTGGATGTATATGACTATCTTCATCGCTGAACAACTGGTTTGAATCACATCATTATTGAAGAGAACCATGTCCATCAGAATTGATCATCGTATAGTTTTGTTGCTGTGTATAATATGCTCCTGGTTCTGCTGATTTCACTCAGCATCAGTTCATGCAAGTCTCTCCAGGCCTCTATGAAATCGTCCTGTTGGTCGTTTCTTACAGAACAATAATATTCCATAACATTCATATACCATAATTTATTCAGCCATTCTCCAATTGATGGGCATCCTTTCAATTTCCAGTTTCTTGCCACTACAAAAAGGGCTGCCACAAACATTTTTGCACATGTGGGTCCCTTTCCCTCCTTTAAAATCTCTTTGGGATATAGGCCCAGTAGAAACACTGCTGGGTCAAATGGTATGCACAGTTTGATAACTTTTTGAGCATAGTTCCAAATTGCTCTCCAGAATGGTTGGATCCGTTCACAGTTCCACCAACAATGTATCAGTGTCCCAGTTTTCCCACATCCCCTCCAACAGTTATCATTATCATTTCCTGTCATTTTAACCAATCTGACAGGTGTGTAGTGGTATCTCAGAGTTGTCTTAATTTGCATTTCTCTGATCAATAGTGACTTGGAGCACCTTTTCATGTGACCAGAAATAGTTTCAATTTCTTCATCTGAAAATTGTCTATTCATATCTTTTGACCATTTATCCACTGGAGAATGGCTTGAATTCTTATATATTTGAGTCAATTCTCGATATATTTTAGAAATTAGGCCTTTATCAGAACCTTTGGATGTAAAAATATTTTCCCAGTTTACTGCTACCCTTCTAAACTTGTCTGCATTCATTTTGTTTGTACAAAAACTTTTTAACTTGATATAGTCAAACTTATCTATTTTGTGATTAGTGATGACCTCTAGTTCTTCTTTGGTCACAAATTCCTTCCCCCTCCACAGGTCTGAGAGGTAAACCATCCTACATTGTTCTAATTTGTTTATAATATCATTCTTTATGCCTAGATCATGAATCCATTTTGACCTTATCTTGGTATATGGTGTTAGGTGTGGGTCAATGCCTAATTTCTTCCATACTAGTTTCTAATTATCCCAGCAGTTTTTGTCAAATAGTGAGTTTTTATCCCCAAAACTGGGGTCTTTGGGTTTATCAAACACTAGATTACTATTGTCATTGAGTATTTTGTCCTGTGAACCTAACCTATTCCACTGATCCACTACTCTATTTCTTATCCAGTATTAAATGGTTTTGGTGACCACTGCTTTATAATAAAGTTTTAGATCTGGTGCAGCTAGGCCACCGTCATTTGCATTTTTTTTTCATTAATTCCCTTGAAATTCTTGACCTTTTGTTTTTCCAGATGAATTTTGTTATTTTTTCTAGGTCAGTTAAATAATCTCTTGGGAGTTTGATTGGTAGAGCACTAAATAAATAGATTAGTTTAGGTAGTATTGCCATCTTTATTATATTCACTCGACCTATCCAAGAGCACTTGATGTTTTTCCAATTGTTTAGATCTGACTTTATTTGTGTGGAGAATGTTTTGTAGTTTTACTCACATAGATCCTGACTTTCCCTTGGCAGATATATTCCCAAATATTTTATACTGTCGATAGTTATTTTGAATGGAATTTCTCTTTGTATCTCTTGCTGTTGCATTTTGTTGGTGATGTATAAAAATGCTGATGATTTATGTGGATTTATTTTGTATCCTGCAACTTTGCTAAAGTTGTGGATTAATTCTAATAGTTTTTTAGTTGATTCTCTAGGGTTCTCTAAGTAGACCATCATATCATCTGCAAAGAGTGATAATTTGGTTTCCTCATGACCTACTCTAATTTCTTTAATCTCTTTTTCTTGTCTTATTGCCAAGGCTAGCATTTCTAATACAATATTGAATAGTAATGGTGATAGTGGGCAATCTTGTTTCACCCCTGATTTTATTGGGAATGAGAACCCATAATTTCTAATGTAACTAATTTTGCTTTACTTTTCTTAGAGACCTTTTTGTCCAAACCTTACCTATAGCAGGTAATGAGTGAGATAGGAATAAGTGAAGTCCCCTCAGTAACTACAAACTAAATATCCTATGTTGTCCCTATCCCCCATGTTTGCTAACTGTCAGCACATTCTGTACTTTGAAACAAGCTGTTTTTGCAGCACCCTGATAGCTAAACTACAAGATCCTGGTTTTTGCCTGATATTAAGCTCAGATTATCACATCAAGATAATTGAGTCCCTTGTGGCATTCTGTATTTTTCCACTCTAGTTTCTGGGGGAAAGTTTTCCCACCTAGATTGTACTTCTCGACTTCCATTCAATGGGATACAGAGTTAGGATGGGGGGCTTTTGCATTAGGGATAAAAGTCTTGTTGTAGCTGAGTTCCTTTATACTCCCTATGTGCTAATTGCTGGGTGCTGAGAAGGACACACCCTTTCTCATGAGAAAGAAATTCCTTTTTACTTCTCTATCAGAGCCTATCTCAGCATTACTAAATTGAGATGGTCTTATCCCACACAGTAAGAAACAAAATATTTTACCAAGAACTCCACTGACTCACTGGTGAATGCAGGAAAAATTTATTTATCATTCTTGGGAGAATGGGTGCCTATGTTGGTAGATACACTTTTGAAACTGCAAAAGCAATGTTTTATTTCACTTTTGAAACTGCAAAAGCAGTATTTTATTTCTTATCCTGAATCACAAGTCCCCCCCCCCCCCATTACCCATTAATTAGGTGTTACGGAAATTACAGAATGTGAATCTCCACCCTTTGTTACATAACTAGTCCCTGCCCCCAAAAAGCTTAAATTCTTATGGGGGAAGATAACCAGAGAAGGTGAAGGGAACAATGTTCAAAGGGTCTTTCTCAAATCTAAGACCACCACTCCTGATTATATTCTTTGATGTCCCTGTGGGTTTCAAATTTCTAATTTGTTTTACTTCTCCCATATAATTTTCATAACTGTGGAAACTAAACCTCCATCCAACTCTCACAAGTAGTCCCCAAGCAAATGGGGAACCCCAAGAATGAAGGTGACTTATTCCACTTGTGAACAGTTCTTATAAATGGAAAGTTTTTTCTTAATATTGAGCTGCTCTTTGTCCCCCTCCCCTCCCCCTTTTGCTCCTAGTTCTATCTTCTAATGTTAAACCAAACATATTCAATCAATTTACTTCCTGTCTTCCTGCTGCAAGCAGGTACACTGAATCTTAATGGCTTGAGTAGTGGCCAAAGTTAGATAATCATTTTAACCCTACCTAGCTTCAGAAGAAAATAGATAAAGAGATGGAATGCCTAATTACATCAGGAAGTACATTACCAAACTGAGACTGAGGGTATAATGTATACATAACCATCTCAACTTCCAAACATTGAAGATCTACAGAGGCTGTATTTACTTGAGAGGGGAAATGAATAAAGACCATAGTTTGTTTGTTTTTTTTGTTGTTTTTTTTTTAATAATAAAGCTTTTTATTTACAAAACATATGAGTGACCTTTCAACATTGACCTTTGCAAAAAAACTTTTTTTTTCCCAAGCTTTTCCTTTCCTTCCCCCCACCCCCCAACCCTAGATGACAGGTAATCTAATACATGCTAGATAGGATAAATTATATGACAAATATAATACATGTATACATATCTATACAGTTATCTTACTGCACAAGAAACATCAGATCTAGAAAGAGAAGAAGAAAAAAACAACCTAAGAAGGAAAACAAAATGCATGGAAATATTCACAGAAAGCAGTAAAATGCTGTGTTGTGGTTCACTCTCAGTTCCCACAGGCCTCTCTCTGGATGTATATGACTATCTTCATCGCAGAACAACTGGTTTGAATCACATCATTGTTGAAGAGAACCATGTCCATCAAAATTGATCATCGTATAGTCTTGTTGTTGTGTATAATGTTCTCCTGGTTCTGCTGATTTCACTCAGCATCAGTTCATGCAAGTCTCTCCAATCCTCTCTGAAATCCTCCTGTTGGTCATTTCTTACAGAACAATAATATTCCATAACATTCATATACCATAATTTATTCAGCCATTCTCCAATTGATGGGCATCTTTTCAATTTCCAGTTTCTTGTCACTACAAAAAGGGCTGCCACAAACATTTTTGCACATGTGGGTCCCTTTCCCTCCTTTAAAATCTCTTTGAATACCATAGTTTGTTAACTCTGCTGGATGAAGTTGGGAAATTCATCCAACCTCTTTGGGATTTCACTTTCTTCCTATACAAAATTAATGTTGGACTATTGTTTTTAATGTCCAATAATTTGTGACTCTATTTGGGATTTTCCTGCCATTTCCTTCTCCAACTCATTTTACAGATGAGGAACTGGGGTAAATGGAGTGAAGTGACTTTATCTGAGTCACACAGCTAGTAAGTATCCAAGTACAAATTTAAACTCAGGTCTTTCTAACTCCAGACTAGGTGCTCTAGCTGCCCTACTGTTGGGCTAGTTGACTTATGAGGGTCTGCAGAACATTTTCTTTAAGTTATCTCCTTCCATTTTCATAATAACCTTATGAAAGGTTATTTTTTTAAATGGAGTTTAACTAATTTTGGACCTAAGAAACTCCAACTTGTTTTTTAAATAATTATGGGACTGATGAATTTTGCTGAATAGAAAATTATCTAAAATTATGTATCTAAAAAAATATCCTGTACCTTTTATCTTTTACGATTGGATGTTTCTTTGTTGCAGTTAATTATGTTTGTCATCTGTTTGTGCAGACTTGTTAGCTAAAGTTAATTGTTTCTACCATATGTACTTTATATCATTTTTATATATTTCTTAACATTTTATTTTTTCTTAATTACATGAAAAAAATTTGTAACATTCTTTTTCAAAATTTTTAAATTTCAAATTCTCTTTCTTCCATCCTTCCCTCCCTTCCCCCCTCTTTGAGAAGGCAAGTGAATTGATAAAATTTTATCTTTTTCAAAACAGGTGTTTTGTGAGTTTATTTCTCTGTACTCCCTGTACATTATTATACCTAATTGGTTAAAGTAAACATTTCTTTTAATTTTGTTTCTTCTCTTGGAGAAAAATCTAATTGAATTTATATTCAAAGATGTCATTTTTGAGTACATATAATTTTATTGACTAGTGACTGTCTTGTTTTCCTTTTGAGGTGCTAAAGTAATGCCAAAGTACAACTGGTTTGATCATCTCATGTTACATATGAACTTCTGAACTTCCTTCCTTTTCTTATTTCCTCTCTTTCTTATTCATTATTTCCTTCCTTGTTTCCTTTCTTTCTTCTTTCCTTCCTTCCTTCTTCCTTCATTTCTCTCTTTCGTTCTTCCTTTCTTCCTTTTTTCTTTCTTTCTTCCTTCCTTCCTTCATTTCTTTCTCTCTCTTTCTCTCTGCCTCTCTCTTTCTCTCTCTTCTTTCTCTCTCTGTTTCTTCCTTCTTTCCTTCATTTCTCTCTTTCTTCCTTTCTTGTTTTCCCTTCAGGTTCACCAATTAGCCTAATTACTGGGCCCCCTTCAGGGTATCTGGCAGTACCCTCTCAAGACTTCAATCTCCTTTCCCTATGTCCAAAGTTCAGACACTAAACTGCCAGGCCATTTGCTGTGTTGCAAATTCCACAGCCTGGGTCACAGAGGTCTCATCATCACAATTTGAAGAGAGCTCTAAGAAGATTTTGCAACATTTGCTACATTATCCAGGGATAAGCAAACATCTGGGTTTGATATAATTTGACGGAAGTTTATTAGCAGCATATAGTATCTCTCCTATATTATTTCACCAGTCAGATAGATGATCTCAATTCCTGACACTACAGAATAATACAGACTACACTTCCAGTCCTGGAGACTCCTCAGACCTCAGTCACTTATTCTAATCTATTAAACAAGTTGCTTACTATTTAAAAAAAAAAAAACTGTTTTATAGAGGATAAACATCTTAGACAATGTGGAGAGCTTCCTTCAGGATTTCATGAGAAAGTTTTCAGCCTTTTAAAAACTAGTAAATTCTCTGGCACTTGTAGGAGCAAGTTCTGTAAAATTCTGCCAGGTTGCTCCAGACAGTAGATGAGACTTCATTATGAAATATTACACTGCTTGTCAAAAAAAGACATCTTAGATGTCTGTGAGCTTCCTTCCAAGTATAGTTCTACCAATGCATAATAGTCCCAGCCATATTTAGGAATACTCAAGCTCTAATTTGGCACTATGGCTAAAGGGCTATAAAACTGTGCATACCCTTTGATCCTAAAATGTTATTGCTAGGTGTTTCCCAAACAGATCGTAACAGAGGGAAAAGGATCCATGTCTGCAAAAAATGTTTGTAGCAGTTCTTTTTGTAGTGGCAAGGAATTGGAAATCGAGATGCTACCCATCAATTGGGGAATGGCTGAATAAATTATGGCATATTAATGTAATGGAATACATTTTACAAGAAATGATGAACAGGCTGATTTCAGAACTGATGCTGAATGAAGTAAGCAGAACCAGGAAAACATTGTATGCAGTAATAGCAAGATTTGTGATGATCAATTATAATAGACTTAGCTCTTCTTAGCAATATAGTGATCTAAAACAATTCCACTGGATTTTGGAAAATTCAATCTACATCCAGAGAAAGAACTAGAGACATTGCCTGTGGATCAAAGCATACTATTTTCACCTTTTTTGTTATTTTCCTGTGGTTTTTTCCTCTTGTTATAATTTTCCTTTCCCAAAACAACTCATATGGAAAAATGTCAGAAATCGATTGTACAGGGGCAGCTAGTTGGTATAGTGGATAGAGCACCAGCCCTCAAGTCAGGAGAACCTGAGTTCAAATATGGCTTCAGACACTTAATACTTCCTGGCTGTATGACCTGGGCAAGTCACTTAACCCCAGCAAAAAAAAAAAAAAAAAACAGAAAGAGAGAAAGAAATTGATTGTACATGTATAACCCATACCAGTTTGCTGGCTGTTTTGGGAAAGGGGGAGATAAGGGAGTGAGAAAAAAAAATAAGACTCAAAATCTTACAAAATGAATGTTGAAAACAGTCCTTCCTTGCAACTAGAAAAATAATATACCATTAAAATTAATTTTAAAAATAAACTAAAAAAGAAATAGTTAAGCTCTTCCAATAACCCCACAATATAGAGTTAATAAAATTGTCATAAATAGTAAGAGTTGTTAATATATAATAATTTTCATAGAATCATATCATTAGCTCCCCACTGCTTACCTCAGTGGAGGTCAACTGTCATTGCTTCCCCGCTGCTTACCCCAGCGAGGGACAACTGGTTCTTACCTTTTCTCCAGGTCTTCAGACGTCTCTGGCCCTGTTTCTCTTAAACAGGGAACTTCCCCCACAGAACACCCATGACACAAAAGATAGGATAGCAGGTCTTTATTGCATGGCAGTACAGAATGGAGTTCCTCTCTTCATCCCAACCTCCCTTTTTATAGTCCCCTAGTCACGCGTACTGGGTCATATGAGCTCAGCACATGATCAGCAAGGATGAGGAGGTCCAGATTTACTCAATACCGTCCAGGCCCTGTTGTTCAGGCTCAAGCAGAATAAGCTTCTGAGTGCCTCTTAAACTCTGTCCTTGAGATCTGTCCCTCCACTCTCACAACTCTCAGTACCTCACATCATATATTAGAGGCATCTAGATGGCTCACTAGATAAAGATTTGAGTTCAAATGCAGCCTCAGATACTCACTAGCTCAGGAACAAGTCACTTAATTCTGTTTGCCTTCATCCATTGGAGAAAGAAATGCAAATGCATTCCAGAATCTTTGCTAAGAAAATTCCATGGACATGGAACAGTTCTTAGAGTTACAGAGATTTAGTCTAACTGCCTTATTTTGCAGAGATTGGAAATTAAGGCATAGGAAATGGAAAAGTCAGTATCAGATACCAGGTAATGATGCTCTCATTATTGGGAATGAATTATTTCTATAGAACTAACCTGCTTCATTGGTGCTATTTAAATCTTTTCCAATAAGAATCTCAAATACTGTATCACTTAAATTTTCATCTTATTTCATTGAAATAGCCTGAACTTATAGGATGGCCTTTTGACTTACCCTTTTTGCTAAACCCAAGAACCTGAAAATATAAAGTGCTTTTGCCTTATAGTTATTCACACTTACCCATTTCTTTAGGTTACCTTTCTGCCAAGAGAAGAAAGGTGAAAGTCCAGAGATGGAGAATAGCCCAATTACAGTAGTACAAGACTAAAGAAAATCTTTTTTTGGAGGGAAGGAGGTGATGGGGAGGAAAGGAGAGTCTAGGAATCTCATGGGGGTATTTAACTGTTTTCCCTAACACAGAAGCACACTGGGTGAAAAGTTTCAAAATAACAGGAGCTAAAATAATTAAATTTCCTCTTCCTTCTCCTGCACAACATTCATAGTATCCTCCTGTATGTGTGTGTGTGTGTGTGTCTGTCTGTCTTATTCTATTTCTCTGATGCCAGTAGTCATATGCACAAAGAGGCTGCATTTCTTGGTAATTCTTGACAAAATGTAGGGTCAGGAAAAGAAGTTTTTAAATGTAGGGTCAGAAAATAACAATAGATATTGTTGGATTGAAACTTGTCTTTGTGATCATAAAAAGACAATAGGACCTACATGTGCAAAAATGTTTGTAGCACTCTTTTTGTAGCAGCAAGAAATTGGAAACTGAATGGATGCCCATCAGTTGGGGGATGACTGAAAAACTTATGGTATATGAATGTAATGGAATATAATTGTTTTATAAGAAATGATCAGCACATGATTTCAGAGAAGCCTAGAGATACTAACATGAACTGATGCTAAGTAAAGTGGGTAGAACCAAGAGAACATTGTGCACAGAAACAACAAAATTATGTGATGACCAATTCTGATGGATGTGGCTTTTTTCAACAATGAGATAATTCAAGCCAATTCTAATAATTTTGTGGTGGAGAGAGTCATCTCCATCCAGAGAAAGAACTGTCAGGACTGAACGTGGATCACAACATAGAATTTGCTCCTTTTTGTTGTTGTTTGCTTTCCTTTTTTTTTTTCTTTCTCATTTTTTTCCCCTTTTTGATCTGATTTTTCTCGTGCAGCATGATAAATGTGGAAATATGCATAGAAGAATTGCACATGTTTAATATATCTTGCTATCTATGGTAGGAGATAGGAGAAAGTGAATTTAAGTAATGGCTACTAAACTCCCTTTTGGAACAGCCCATTCCAATAGTTTAATAAAATCTTTATTTCTGATTTTGAGATGGTCTACCAGTTCTTCTGAGGCACTTCCCAACGTCATCCCCAAACCCCAATATATTTTTGAGCTTCAACCCCTTAATCCCATCAAAGCTATTTATTTGAAAAATTATTAGAAATATTTATTTATATTTTGGACAAATATTTTTTATTGTAGATAAGTAGCTAAATTTAGACAGAAAATGTAAAAATACTGATGACAATGCAGCAGACTACCAGAAAATATGTCATCATTTTTGGAATATGGATTTATTTCTAATGATGATGATGATGTGGAAAAATATCTTTGCTTAATTTTATAATGAAGTTTTGGCTATAGAGAGCATAAAATAAGCCAAATTAAAACATCTTAATACCAAGTATACAGCATATATAAACCAAAGGAATATTCTGAATGATTTTTAAATATTTATATTATTTATATTTATTTTTATTTTATAACATTTATATTAATATTATATTTATATTTATTGTTTATTGTTTTAATATTTATATATTTAGAAATATATTTATATTATATTAAATTTTATTGTATATTATATATAACAATAAAATAATATGAATGCTATAGAATATTGTTGTTCTATAGGAAATGATCATCAGGATGATTGCAGAAAGGCTTGGAGATTCTTACATGATGATGTTGAAGTGAAGTGAGTTGAACCAGGAGAAATTGTACACAGCTACAGCAAGATTATATGCTGATCAACTGTGATAGACTTGTCTATTTTCAATAATGAGGTATTTCAGGCCAATTCTTATAGAATTGTGATAAAAAGAGCCATCTGCATCCAGAGAAAGGTCTATCATAACATCGTAATATTTTCATCTTTTTGTTATTGGTATTGTTTGCTTGCTTGTTTGTTTGGTTTTTTTTTCTCATTTTTTCTCCTTTTGATATGATATTTCCTGTGCACCATGATAATTGTGGAAATATGTATAGAAGAATTGCACATGTTTAGCATGTTGGATTACTTGCCACCTAGGAGAGGAGGTGGGGGGGAAGGGAAGGGAAAAAAATTTGGAACACAAGGTTTTGCAAAGGTAGATGTTGAATATTATACATTTGCTTTGAAAATAAGATTTAAACAAAAAATAAAAATAAGTAAATCAAATCATTACATAAAGAAAAAGAATACTTTAGGAAACTTGTTATTATCAAAGAAAAGTATTTACTTGCATCTTATGAAGCTTCTTATTTAATTGCAAAAACTAAAAAGCCCTACATGATTAAAGATCTCATGTTACTCTGCTGCAATTTAAATATCAGAAACATTCATGGAGAAGAGTATGGGGATGAAATTCATAAAATTTCTTTATTATACTATTTCCAAAAGAATTTTTGAAATAAGTTATGACCCAGAAGCTTATTACCAGGCTTAAGAGTGGCCTAAAGTTTGCAATTCAGTTAGATGAAACAACTGATATTTCAAATATGCCACAGTTGCTACTTTATATAAGATACGTTTATGAAGGACACATGCATGAGAAATTATTGTTTTGTCTCCCTTTGGAAGGGCTCACAAGAGGGGAAGATATATATTTTAAAGTTGATGAGTTTTTCACAAATGAGGTTTACAGTGGAAAAATTATGTTGGAGTCTGTACATATGGTGCTGGAGCAATGATTCATGAAAACATTTTATTTGTAGCAAAAAATTAAAACTGCTGATAATGAATATATCCCTTTCACTCATTACATCCATCAGTGGCACTTGTAACCAAAAAAATATTGCCAGACTTATATGCTATGCTTTTCAATACTATCAAATTCATTAATTTCATTAAAAGCCATTCCCTTCAAGGAACTGGAAACTAGGTGGATGCCCATCATTTGGGGAATACCTGAATAAGTTATGGTATATGAATGTAATGGAATATTATTGTTCTATAAGAAATGATCAGCAGGCTGATTTCAGAAAGGCCTGGAGAGACTTGCATGAACTGATACTGTAGTAGAGTAGAACTGGGAGAACATATACAGGAACAAGAAGATTATATGATGATCAATTGTGATTGACTTGCCTCTTTTCAACAAGGATGATGATTCAGGCCAATTCTTATAGACTTGTGATAGAGCCATCTGCATCCAGAGAGAGGTCTATCAGAATTGATTGTGGATCAATACATTTTCACCTTTTTTTTTTTTGTTATTGTTGTTGTTTATTTGCTTGTTTTTTTTTTCCTTTCTCATTTTTTTTCCCTTTTGATCGGATTTTTCTTGTGCAACAGATAAATGTGGAAATGTGTTTAGAAGAATTGCACATATTTGACCTATAGTGGATTGCTTGTTGTCTGGAAGAGGAAGAAATTTTTGGAATACAAGGTTTTGCAAGAGTGAATGTTGAAAATTATCTTTGCATATATTTTGAAAAATAAAAAAAAACCTATCATTTTTTTAAAGGGTTGTGCCCTTAATAGTCATTTGTTTTCATATCTTTGTACAGACATGGTATGTGCTTATTACTTCATGCAAAGGTAAGGTGGCGTCAAGAGGGAGAAGTTTAAATAGATTATTGAAATTGAAATAGAAAGTTTTTAAATTTTTGACTGAGCAAAAATCTGATTTTTGTCCACTTTTTTCATAGTGACTTATGGTTTTAAAACTGTTTTATTTGTCAGATATTTTTTAAAAGCTCAATGATTTAAACATGTCACTTCAAAGAAAAAATTGTAATATATTTATGTTAAAAGATAAAACTGAAAGTTTTACTAAAAAAAAGTTAACCTATGGAGGAATAGAGTTGAAAATGGTCCTTTAGAAGTATTTACAGATACAGATGATTTTCTAATTGAAAATAATCTTCCCAAGACAAGGGAGGAATCCCTGGGTGGGGAGAGGTCAAGTAATAATAATTCAAATTATAAAGCAGAATTTAATGAAAGACTCAGCAGGTATAGGAAACATGTGTGTATGTGGGGTATGTGTGTATGTTAGTCTTTCTATGTATGTATACATCTACATATCTATAAATAAATATATCTTCTTTTAACTGTAGCATGCTTAGGAGTGATGGGGAAGTGAAAGGGCAATATGTATGTATGTATATATCTACATATGTATATATAAATATATTCTTTCTTAACCATAACCTGCTTGGGAGGAAGGGAGATGAAAGGGGGAAAAAATAATAAAGTAAATAAAGTGTTCAGCACAGAACAAAAGAACAATTTACAAGGTAGTAAAGAAAAGACTCGTGAATATAATTTCTTCTACTAATATATATATATATGTATATACATACATATATACTTTCTTAAATTGGTATTTGTTATTATGTATTTTGAATCCTCCCTGATGTTCTGCTGGGCACATGATAATATTCTCTTTTGTTTTGTTTTATTTTGTTTTGTATTGCTTTTCTGTTTTTTGTTTTTTTTGTTTTTCTTGCTTATTCTGTTTCTTCAAATAAAATAAATTTGGACAAAAAAGAAAAAGAAAATAACCTTCTCAAACATTTAATCATAAGAGTTATACTTGATCATCTAAGACACTTGGAGACAGTTTCAGAAATACTTCTGTTCAAATTTTGATCTTAAAAAACTAAGTTGGATTCACAAACCATACTCAATTGAAGTAAAAAAGCATGTCAATTGCCATTAAAAGTTTTATATATATATATAATCATACATATATACATAAAGCTTTTTATTTTCAAAATATATGCATAGATAGTTTTCAACATTCACCCTTGCAAAATCTTATGTTCCAATTTTTTTCTTCCTTTCTTCCCTCCATCCCTTCACCTAGATGGCAAGTAATCCAATATATGTTAAATATGTGCAATTCTTCTATACATATTTCCACAATTATTATGCTGCACAAGAAAAAATGAGATCAAAAATTCAAGCAAATGTATTGAGTTACCAAGCAACAGTTTTAAAATTTCAGTTTCCTAAAAAAACAAACAAAAAAAAAACCTTTAAATGAATTAGGACAGAATTTCCAACAATTTCTGAAATGACCCTAAACATACTTTTGCCATTTTGTACTACATATTTATGCCAAGTGGAGTTCTCAGCATTGACAATTATACAGTAAAAATATTGATCAACTCAGAAAAACATTGATGTTCTCCATCCTGAAGTACCAAATATTCCAGCAAGAGTTAATTCCTTATGTAAAAATAAACACATTCATCTCAGTAGTATGCAAATTTATTTTGATCTTTAATAAATAATAAAATTACATGTATACCAAAACTTGTTTCAAAATAATTTTTTGTGATTTATTTATCAGTAAATGTTTGATCTGTATGTTTATTTTATGTACCCATATATCTGGGGTCACATGAAAATTTTTCAGGTGAAAAGAAGTTATGAGAAGAGAAAGTTTAAAAAGCCCTGCTCTAAGAACCAAGTTAAAACTGTGAACCCAATACTTATCTTCTTCCCAGAAACTAAAGTGGGAGAAAGGGAGATTTGCCTCCCATGTATTGGGGGGAGCATGTATATTTGTGATTCATTTGAAGTTAATATTCTTCTTTATATGTGTTATATTACTTGTGGTGATATTTGTGTGTTACATGTCTGGAATAAAGATGAATCTTTCATTTTTCTGAGGATGAAATAAGAAAGATTTTCTGCCCAAAATTCTTGCCTTTTGATTTTAGATAGTCCTAGACTGTGAAATCTGGGAGAAAATTGAAAAAAAAATCTTTTATATATATGGTTTTCTTTTTTTACTTTAATTCTATATGCCTGGGTTCTACTTATTGACAGGCAGAGACTAAAATTGTTTATTAAATATCTGTAACTTTTCCAGATTATTCTTAACATAGAGAGGAGCAGTTACAAAAATAATTTTTGATCAAATGCCAATATTAGTATAAGGATCTGAGTGGCTAAAAGGGTGTCAGATAGAGGAGCTAGCCAAGCAAATTTGAATGATCTTTTGGAGTCCCAGGTAAGCACACTACTCAGGATCTGGTAATGATGGAACTAGAAAAGCCAACCATATAGAAAACAGGGCAGCTAACTGATATAGTAAATCAAAACTTTTTAAACTGCGGGGTCATGAGCCCTAGATGTGGGGAATTGTGAAAAATTTGGCAGCAGCAAAAGTTACCAAATACTCAGCCAAGATTTAATTCCTTATGTGAAAAGAAGTAAGCACATTGATATCATTAGTATGTAAATGTTCTTTCATCTTTAATAAATGGTAAAATTATATCTATACCAAAAAATTGTTTTAAAATTTTCTTTATGATTTATCATCAGTAAGTGTTTGATTTGTATGTCTGGTTTATAAAGCTAAATACCTGGGATTGCATAAAAATTTCTTGGACAAAAAGAGGTCACAAGGAGAAAAAGGTTAATAAGCCCTGCCTAGATTCAGGATACCTGAGCTCAAATTTGGCCTCTGAAACTTACTAGCTATGTGACCCTTGCCAAATCACTTTAACCCATCTGTTTCCCCATCTGTTAAATGGGGATAATTATAGCATCCACAACCAGGGTTGTTGTAAGGATTAAATAGGATAATAACTGTAAAGTACTTAGCAGAGAACCTGGCATATTTTTTTAATTGAGTTCAGTCTGTCTGGTTCATCATGACCTTATTTTTGGGTCTTCTCAGCAGAGACATTGGAGGGATTCACCTAGCTCCTAGCTCATTTTACAGATTGGGAAACTGAGGCAAAGTGTTAAAGAACTTGCTCAGAGTCATACAAGTAGAATTAGCAATACATTCTACATAATAACAACAACACTGTGCTGTGTTGATCAACTATGAAAGACTTGGTTCTTCTCAGTGGTTCAGTAATTCAAGGCATTCTCAATAGATTTTGGATAGAAAATGCCATCTCTATCAAGAAAAAGAATTATGGAGACTGAATGTAAATCAGTACATTGTATGTTCACTTCTTTTTTCTGTTTTTTTTCTTTTCCCTTTCCTTTTTCCCTTTAGTTCTGATTTTTCTCTCCAATATGATTCATAAAGCAATGTGTATTAAAAATAAATCAATAAAGTGCTTGTTTCAATGACATACCCAAATAAATTAATATATTTATTAATTGATATAATTATTTAATTTATTTAATTAACATAATTGTTAAGGTATTAATGAATGTAATTGTTATGTGACATGCCTGCAGGAGGTATGGGAAGTTTAATTGCCGCAACGGATCAGAAAACCTGCACTGTTATTAGTAATGGAAAAAGTGACTGCAATACCAATATTGAACAGTAGATGACTCTTTATTTCAGCCACTACCTTAAGTGATATTTTTGTAATGCACTTCTCAAATTTTTCCCACATTGTTGGTTGTTTGTTTTTTTTTTTTTCCCCTTGGTTGATGTTGTTTTTTTTTTTTTTTTAAAGGAGGCAATTAAGAGAGAAATAGGCATCTGACTAAAAGAGTAAATTCATTGCATAAGTGTAAATTTAATATATTTTTAGTTTCACCTAGTATTACTAGCAAAGACTAGAAAGGACCTCGGTTTAAATCACACTTCTGACATTTACTGTCTATATGACCTTGAACAAATCACATGAATTCTCTGAATCTCATTTTCCTCATTTGTAAAATGAGAAGATTAGACTAGATTACCCTTAAATTCTCTTCTAGCTCTATATTTGAAAATCTCAACTCTGGAACCTACAAAGAATGGTTTTCCTAAAAATCCACAGTATATTATCTGATGTCCAGAACACACTCTGAAAATGCTCAGACTCTACACCTCACACTTTCACCAGACTATGGCACTGCTATGCTGGCTGGGTTTTGAACTAAAAGTTTTAGAATGATATGAAATAGTGATAAGGATTATTCAAATAAAATAAAATCTAGGTCGGGGCGGAGCCAAGATGGCGGAGTGAAAAGGTGACTTTCTGCCTCTCCTCCGATCTTCTCTCAAATCAACAATAAAATAAGCCTCTGAACTGATCTTCAAGTCAACGAACTCAGAAATATTTGGGCACGGTTCTCTGGAGAACTTTATATCAGGTTAGTCGGACTCGGACAGAGAGATAAATAGACGACAACTGTGCAGGCCGGAAGTGAGGGTGGGACTCAGCTCGGCTCACCGTGGAAGAAATTCCAAACTCCAAACTCCAAATTCCAAACACCTGGAGTTTATCTGAGGCACTCGGGACACTCTGCCCTGATTGGGGACAGGTGTTCTGGCAGACTTGCCTTGTTTAAGGAGTAATTCGGACTTAGTCCTAGCCCCCACCGGCCCAGCACCTTAAGTCAACTCGACGAAGTGCCCCAGGGCAAAGCGTCTTCAGCCGAGGTTTTTTTTTTTTTTTTTCCCCTACCTTAAAGAGATATCCATTCTGTCTAAAAAAAAAAAATGATGAAGAAGCAAAAGAGAGCTCTCACCATAGACAGCTTTTATCAAGGCAAAGAAACGACCTCAGATACAGAGGTTTCTTTAGACAAAAATCCAGAAAAAAACAGCCACGACCATCACTGGTCCCCGTTTCAAAAGGCCTTTCTGGAAGATTGCATAAAGAACCTCAAAAGAGAGCTGGAGGATAAATGGGAAAATAAATTGAAATCAGTGCAAGAAGGATACAGTATCTTGCAAGAAGGATATGATGCTCTGCAAAAGAGATATGAAAAAGACACCAATTTATTAAAAAATAAAATTAGTGAAGTGTAAAAAGAGTGCAGTGAACAAATTGGCCAGTTACAAAAGGAAATTAAAAAGGTAACTGAAGAAAACAAC
>JAJPUD010000600.1:75175-131345 GCA_023553655.1 Myrmecobius fasciatus | reverse complement strand
TATCAGACTGGATTAAAAACCAGAATCCCACAATATGTTGTCTACAAGAAACACATCTAAAACATAGTGACACATATAGGATGAAGGTAAAAGGCTGGAGCAGGACCTATTATGCTTCAGGTGAACAAAAAAAAGCAGGGGTAGCAATCCTTATCTCAGATCAAGTAAAAGCCAAGATAGATCTAATCAAAAGAGATAAGGAAGGAAACTATATTTTATTAAAGGGTACCATAGATAATGTAGCAATATCTATACTAAATATATATGCACCAAGTGCAATAGCACACAAATTCCTAGGGGAGAAATTAAGAGAGATGCAAGAAGAAATAGACAGCCAAACGATACTAGTGGGGGATCTCAACCTTGCTCTCTCAGAATTAGATAAATCAAACTACAAAATAAACAAGAAAGAAACTAGGGAGATAAACCAATTGTTAGAAAAGTTAGGTATGATAGATCTATGGAGAAAGTTGAATGGAGACAGTAGAGAGTTTACTTTTTTCTCAGCAGTCCATGGAACCTATACAAAAATTGACCATGTATTAGGGCATAAAAACCTTAAAATCAAATGCAGAAAGTCAGAAATAGTAAATGCATCCTTTTCAGATCATGATGCAATAAAAATCACATGCAATATAAGGCCAGGAGAAAATAAACCAAAAGGTAATTGGAAATTAAATAATCTAATCCTGAAGAATGAATGGGTGAAAGAGCAAATCATAGACACAATCAATAACTTCATCCAGGAGAATGACAATAAGGAGACAACATACCAAAATTTGTGGGATTCAGCCAAAGCGGTTTTAAGGGGCAATTTTATATCTCTAGATGCTTACTTGCATAAAATAGAGAAAGAAAAGATCAATGAATTGGGCTTATTATTAAAAAAACTAGAAAAAGAACAAATTAAAAACCCTCAATTAAATACCAAATTGGAAATTCTAAAAGTAAAAGGAGAAATTAATAAAATCGAAAATAAGAAAACTATTGAGTTAATAAATAAAACTAAGAGTTGGTTCTATGAAAAAACTAACAAAATAGATAAGCCTTTAGTTAATTTGATAAGAAAAAGGAAAGAGGAAAATCAAATTGTTAGTCTCAAGAATGATAAGGGAGAACTTTCCTCTAATGAAGAGGAAATTAAAGCAATAATTAGGAGTTACTTTGCCCAACTTTATGCCAGTAAGTTTGAAAATCTGAATGAAATGGAGGAATATCTACAAAAATATAGATTGCCCAGGTTAACAGAAGAGGATATAAATTATTTAAATAGTCCCATATTAGAAAAAGAAATAGAACAAGCCATTAACCAACTCCCTAAGAAAAAATCTCCAGGGCCAGATGGATTTACATGTGAATTCTACCAAACATTCAAAGAACAATTAATTCCAATACCACACAAACTATTTGAGAAATTAGGGACAGAAGATATACTGCCAGAATCCTTCTATGAGACCAATATGGTGCTAATAGCTAAACCAGGTAGGGTAAAAACAGAGAAAGAAAACTATAGACCAATTTCCCTAATGAATATTGATGCAAAAATTTTAAATAAGATTTTAGCAATGAGATTACAGAAAGTCATCCCCAGGATAGTACACTATGACCAAGTAGGATTTATACCAGGGATGCAGGGCTGGTTCAATATTAGGAAAACTATCAGCATAACTAATTATATTAATAACCAAATTAACAAAAACCATATGATTATCTCAATAGATGCAGAAAAAGCCTTTGACAAAATCCAACACCCTTTCCTATTAAAAACACTAGAGAGTATAGGAATAAATGGGCTTTTCCTTAAAATGATCAGTAGCATCTATTTAAAACCATCAGCAAGCATCATATGTAATGGAGACAAACTAAAACCATTCCCAATAAGATCAGGAGTGAAACAAGGCTGCCCACTGTCACCATTACTATTTAATATTGTATTAGAAATGTTAGCTTTAGCAATAAGAGAAGAAAAAGAGATAAAAGGAATCAGAGTAGGTAATGAAGAAACCAAATTATCACTCTTTGCAGATGACATGATGGTATACTTAGAGAACCCTAGAGACTCAACTAAAAAACTACTAGAAACAATTCACAACTTTGGCAAAGTTGCAGGATTCAAAATTAATCCACATAAATCATCAGCATTTTTATATATTACCAACAAAGTTCAGCAGCAGGAGATACAAAAAGAAATTCCATTCCAAATAGCAGATGATAGGATAAAATATTTGGGAATCTATCTGCCAAGGAAAAGTCAGAAACTATACGAACTAAATTACAAAACACTTTCCACACAAATAAAATCAGACCTAATCAATTGGAAAAATATTAAGTGCTCATGGGTAGGCAGAGCGAACATAATAAAAATGACAATACTACCCAAACTAATCTACTTATTTAGTGCCATACCAATCAAACTCCCAAGAAATTATTTTACAGATCTAGAAAAAATAGTAGCAAAGTTCATTTGGAAGAACAAAAGGTCAAGGATTTCAAGGGGATTAATGAAAAAAAAGGCAGATGAAGGTGGCCTTGCTGTACCAGATCTAAAACTATATTATAAAGCAGCGGTCATCAAAACCGTTTGGTACTGGCTAAGAAATAGAGCAGTCGATCAGTGGCACAAGATAGGTTATCAGGACAACCTAGGCAATAACCTTAACAATCTAGTGTTCGATAAACCCAAAGACCCCAGCTTTTGGGATAAATACTCACTATTTGGCAAAAACTGCTGGGAAAATTGGAAACTAGTGTGGAAGAAATTAGGGCTTGACCCATACCTAACACCACATACCAAGATAAGATCTAAATGGGTTCATGATCTAGATATAAAGAGGGACTTTGTAAGCAAGTTAGAGGAACGTAATATAGTTTATCTCTCAGACCTGTGGAGGTGGAACAAATTTATGTCCAAAGAAGACTTGGAACTCCTAATTGAACACCAGATGGATAATTTTGACTATATTAAGTTAAAAAGTTTCTGTACAAACAAAACAAATGCAGACAAGATTAGGAGGGAAGCATCTAATTGGGAAACCATCTTTACATTCAATGGTTCTGATAAAGGCCTCATTTCTAAAATATATAGAGAATTGTCTCATATATATAAGAATTCAAGCCACTCTTCAATAGATAAATGGTCAAGGGATATGAACAGACAATTTTCAGATGATGAAATTAAAACCATCTCTAGTCATATGAAAAGTTGCTCCAAATCACTATTGATCAGAGAAATGCAAATTAAGACAACTCTGAGATACCACTACACACCTGTCAGATTGGCTAAAATGACAGGAAAAGATAACGATGAATGTTGGAGGGGATGTGGGAGGGCTGGGACACTAATACATTGTTGGTGGAACTGTGAACGGATCCAACCATTCTGGAGAGCAATTTGGAGCTATGCTCAAAAAGTTGTCAAACTGTGCATACCCTTTGACCCAGCAGTGTTTCTACTGGGCCTATATCCCAAAGAGATCTTAGAGGAGGGAAAGGGACCCACATGTGCAAGAATGTTTGTGGCAGCCCTTTTTGTAGTGGCTAGAAACTGGAAACTGAAGGGATGCCCATCAATTGGAGAGTGGCTGAATAAATTATGGTATATGAATGTTATGGAATATTATTGTTCTGTAAGAAACGACCAGCAGGACGATTTCAGAGAGGCCTGGAGAGACTTGCATGAGCTGATGCTGAGTGAAACGAGCAGAACCAGGAGATCATCATGCACAGCAACAACAGTATTACATGATGATCAATTGTGATGGACATGGCTCTCTGCAATAAAGAATTGTCTCAAACCAGTTCCAGTTATTCACTGAAGAAAACCATATAAACCCAGAAAGAGGGACATGAAATATGGGCCACAACGTAACATTTTCATGATCTCTATTGACATTTGCTTGCATTGTGTTGCCTTTCTCTGATTCTTTTTTTTTTTTTCTTGTAGATAGGATTTTTCTTGCATAACTTCTCAAGCATTTCAACATTATTAACATGTAGTGGACTTCCTGCCATCTGGGGGAGGGGAGGGGACTAGGGGTAAAATTTGTATTGGAAAGCTTTGTAAAGATCAAGGTTGGGGAACTACCCATACATATGTTACACAAATAAAAAGCTTAAAAAAAAAATTTTAAAAAAAATTTAAAAAAAAATTTAAAAAAAAAAAAATAAAATAAAATCTATAACTGTACTTACAAATGTGTATGCCTCATTTGGAATCTCCTCTTTAGGTCCAAACAGTGAAAATAGTAGAGGAAAGTTTTCAGCAAACTTGCAAGGGATTCTTCCTCTACAACCACATCCCCAAAACCCTTTCCTACTTGTCCTTCTGACATTTGGTTTTCTGGGTACTGCAAGGGACAGTCTCAAAGTACTCATATCCCAACACAAATACTCTAAACCTCAAAATTTGTGGGAAAGATCATGAGGAAGGATCATGGGTATTTGGGGATCCATATGGATTTATGATCCTACACAAGAGAAAATGGGATGCATTCTAGGAGATCAATTGCCCCACCTTCTCACCAAGCCAGCAGGAATCACAGGAGTAGCCAAACTAGCCCATCTCAGGCTCTTGAGTCTCCACAGCATTAATTACAGATAATTTCAATCAGTCATAGATATCTATTATTGGGATAGCTGAGGATAGTGAATCACTTTATCTTATTAATCTGAGCGTCAGTGGGAGAACTACAAGGCTGGCAAGTTACAGACCCAAGCCTCCTCTGTGTTTCATCCTTATTAAATTAAAGTTGTGGAAGGCCTTCTTATTTGGAAGGGCTTTAGAAAAACTTATTCCGTTGAGTAAAACAAGCGAACTAACAAACAAACAACAATAACAAGTTCTTCAAATCTCGTGGAAAATATTTGTCTCTAGAATTGAGTCATGGGATTTAGAGATGCAAAGAATCTTTACAATCATCTATAAATCTCTTTTTTCAGATAAGGAAAGTGTGGCCCAGAGTGGCTCATCCAAGCTCTCAAAGGCAATATAAAGTAGAGGCAGAATTTAAATCCAGTCCTCTGACTCCAAATTCAGTGTTCTTTCCATTTTTGTCACTCACTCACTTCTCCACCTCCTCATCCCATCACCAGTCTGGCTCAGGAAATTGTCATTCATTTTCAGAAGGCTTTTCAAACACAACTCCAGCCTTCACCCATTAAGAGCAGAAATGCTGATTTCAAAAAGTTTCTTCACTAGAATCTCCCCACACAGCTGATATTTTGTCAATTAACTATAGTGATAAAAGCAACTCATAAATTTACCAATGTCACTTCCTCTGAGTTGTTTTTCTTAGATCAAATCCCAAAGTAATTTGCCAATAAAATCAACTGGAATTGTAAATGTTTGCCAATAAAGTCAACTGTAACTGTTCATATTTACATACATAAATAGACATGCATATTAACATATGTGTGGAGAATACACATACATACATGGATGTGTATATATAATACACATGATTATATAGGCATATTTATACTTCCTGTGAATATGCATGCATACATATTGAATATATGTTATAGATTATATAGTATCTATATTTACTTTGCTCTACTATGTATGTATGTACATGTGTGTCTATGCATGTGTGTATGAGTGTATGCATTCATACATACCTACATATTCCCAAGAGTATTCAAATAAATGTACTATGGTGTTTTGGAGGGAGAAAGGGTTTGAATGAACTTTTATTCTCTAAATCTAAAACCTTAAGAACTTTCAAATGAGCATTGTAGATCTCAATGGAATTGTTATATAAATGGATTTCCCTCCATTCCCAGGGCTGCCATCCACTTTCATCCAAGTCATCTTTTATCTCACAGTCTGTTAGATGGCCTTATAAAGGTAAGTACTAACACAATTATATTCTCAAATAATTTTTCTGACTTGTGGCTCTCTCTCTATCTTTATTACAATTATTCTAGGGAATTTCTGGTACCTATTTTGAGAGACTCCAATAGTATGGCATTATGGGCTTCATAACGTGATAAAAAGTTGAAGAACTTAAAGGATAGTTCTTGAGAGAGCAACTGGGATCATTATAAGCCTAGAAAACAGAATTAGCAAAGAATTTTTTTTAATTGAAATTGTTTACTTAGTGTAATCTGAAGAGATCACTGGATTGGGAGTTTGAGGACAGATACTGTGATCTGGGCAACTCATTTTATCTCCCCAGGCCTCAATTGTCTCATTTATAAAATGAGGTTTTTGAGTTATATGATCTCTAAGCTTGAAAAATCTGTATCTCTATCACTTTAATTTTTTTTCCAATGAACCATCTGAACCCCAAGGAGTTCTGAACCTAGAAATAGGTTGCCTAAGCTTGGGAATGTCACTAAAGATCCTACAAAAAGTTTGTTGTTACTGTTGTTTATCAGAATGGAAATTGATGTTTTAACCCTTTAAAGTGTGATTTATGCAATATGTCTTAAAATAAAACTTGTCTTAAAAAAAAACTATGTATAAAAGAATAAAATTACAGATGAAAAAGAAACTTTAAATTAGTTCTCCTGACTACTGCACTACCTCATTTAAGATAAAATGGTGTGTCCCTAGCACTGGATTCCAAAGCATCTGGTTTGTCTATTGTTATTGGCTTGGTGGTGATGACCTTGGAAAGAAAATGAAGGAAGCAGATGTATGTTGGCAAAAATAAGATTTAAACCTCAGATACCCTCACTTTGTTTTCTTCTTTCTTTGAAAGTTCTTATTGACACATATTAAAGACAAATTAAGGTAGTTTATTCCTACTGCTCCCCCTATTTCTTACTCCCAAATCCTCTAGAATATTCAGTTCAAATGGTACTTGGGGATGGAAGATAGGCTCAGTGTTCTGCAACACTCTCTTAGGGAGAGATACCCTTTCTTCTTCAAGGCCCCACTTTACTGATCTATAGATCCTTACTTGTTCATTCCTTTCTGGCCTGTCTCCCCTCATATTTGCCTTGGGACATCTACTCTCGTTTACACATGAATGGAAACATAATCCACTATTGTCATCTCATCCTATTCTTCTTCAGTGACCAGTCACCTTGTTCAGGTGGAGGGAGTAACAAATGGGATAAGAGCAATAACATAAGTCATGTTTACATAGTACCTTGGTGCCAAAATGGCTTACATTATAATGTTGCATTTGATTTTCAACATAACCTTTTGAATCAAAATTGTTGGTTTATATGTCTTATGGAAGACAGCATCATAATTAAGAACAGAAAAGCCAGACATCTTATCTCACTAATGTTGGGAACTACACAAGAGGAAATTCCCTCTACCAATGAAGATAGGCAATTGTTCTGCAACTCATGTTTTTAAAAGAGTTGTCTGAACATTGAGAGGTTAGTTATTATAATGCAAATGTATGCAGCTAACAATGCATGAGATCTTAGATCCTCTGACTCCAAAGCATTTTCTTTTTCCATAATGCTTCCTCCCTTTATTCTCCATAGCAGATGGGTAACTATAAAGTAAAGTGATAAATACAGAAACAAAAATCCAGAGTTTCAGGATTACTGGTAAAGCTGCACACTGGCAATAACACAAGGGAGAAATACTTGATAAGACTCTGTCAGCAGTCATATGACCTTGTGTAAATCGTAGCTTTTTTGTCCATGTGAGTTTTTATGCATGGAGAAAATGAGCGGATTGGATTATATGTTCTATAAAATTCTTTCCTGTTGAAACATTATATGGTTTTCTGAGATGCTACTTCTTCGAAAACTACAGAAGTATCACATAATACATAGCAGATTGGACCTTGGTGCCATTACTAGCCCTATATTCCAAAGAAAGAGTAATACAACTCATATGTACAAAAATATGAAGCAATTCTTTTTATGGTGGCAAAGACTTGGAAATTGAAGGTGCCCATCAATTAGGTAATTGCTAAACAATTTGTGGAATAAAATGGAATATTATTTTGCTGTAAAAAGTGAAGAGGATGAAATTTTGTTTTTCTTTGTTTTTTCAGAAAAACCTGGGGAGATTTATATGAACTGATGCAAAATAAAGTAAGCAGAAATAGAACAATTTATGCAATAACAACATGGTAAAGTCAAACAGTTTTGAAAGAATTAGGAAATATGATCAATCACAATTCCAGAGACATTGGATAGCACACTGCCCGCCTCTTGTTTGGGAAGAATCAATGCAGACCAGAGTATTTTTTTAAACCTGGCCAATGCAGGAAATTCTTTTACTTGACCATACATATTTGCAACTGAAGTTTTCCTTGCTTGCTCAGTTGGGGAGGAAAGAAGGAAAGAAAAGGGGAAAGAGAGAATGCAGACATGTGAATAAGATAAAATTGAATTTAAAATTTTTTAAAAAAAGCAAAAATCAGATCAAGCTGGATTCCAATCCTTCCTTAACAAATCACTTAATCTATTAGTTATTCTTTCTGCTTCTTAACTTTCTAAGATAATAAATTAAAGATGTGCTTTGGTAATGAATGCCTTCAGTGGGAGATTCCTAATAGATTCTGTATCTAATGAGAAGAGAATTCTGGTCAAGCACGTGGAAAGAACATGAGTACAATGTTTAATTTTGTGTGTGTGTGTGTGTGTGTGTGTGTGTGTGTGTTTTAAAGCTTTTTATTTGCAAAACATATGTATGGGTAATTCTTCAATATTGACCCTTACAAAGCTTTCTGTTACAAATTTCCCCTCCCCCCCAGTCTCTATCCTTCCCCTAGATGGCAGGAAGTCCACTACATGTTAATTATGTTAAAATACTTGACAAATCGAATATATGTATACATATTTCCACACTTATCTTGCTGTGCAAGAAAAATCATATCTACAAGAAAGAAAAATCAGAGAAAGGAAACACAATGCAAGCAAACATCAAAAGAGAGCATGAAAATGTTATGTTGTGGTCCACATTTCTTATCCCGCTCTCTGGGTGTATATGGCATTCTTCACTGAACAATTGGAACTGGTTTGAAACATTTCATTGTTGAAGAGAACCATGTCCATTAGAATTGATCATCATATAGTCTTGTTACAACATTTAATTTTTAATTAATTCAATTTCTTTAATTAAAGGGTTGTTTGTCTAATTCACAGAAGAGAACAAAATCATACCCACACAAAATCAAACAAAGCAGGACAACTTTGAAAGTTATGTGATTGTATCAGCAACAGCAAGATTATGTAGTGATCAGTTCTGACAGACATGGCTCATTTCAATTGCGATGTGATTCAGGCCATTTTCAATGGTCTTGTCAGATGAAGAGAGCCATCTGTGAGAGGACTGTAGAGACTGAGTGGGGATCACAGCATAGTATTTTCACTTTATTGTTGCTTGCTTGCATTTTGTTTTCTTTCTCATTTTTTTTCCCTTTTTGATTTGATTTTTCTTGTGTAGCATGATTGTGGAAATATAGAGAGAGGAACTGCACATGTTTAACATATATTGAATTGCTTACCACTTAGGGGAGGAGGTGAAGAGAAGGGAGGGGAAAATAAATTTGCAATGGTAAATGCCAAAAATTATCTATGCAAATGCTTTGAAAATAAAAAACTTTATTAAAAAAATTTATATGTTAAATTACATATTTAAAATAGCTCTACATAGTTGAGATGCTTAGCTTCATGTATAATGCTCTTGTAATTATACTATGTATATAGAAATGCTCATTTTATTAGTTAAGATCAACTTTTTAAAAATTAAAACACAAATACCTTCCTTAACACAACAGATGAGAATCTGTTCTATCCAGTCTTTACCATTTGGTCAGGATTATAAATTACAATGGAGCTTCCTAATGAATTCATTGAGGCAAAGTATATAATGTGATATCTGTTACTGTTACTAAAAAGGAATGTATTAAATGGCCTCCAAAAACCTTTCAACTCCATATCTATAATCCTATAATCTTCCCTCCCTTTCTTTTACCTCCTGCATTTATTTTTAATCCATCTGAACCCTTGGGCCAGAATTATTTACTACTTTCTGTCCTAATAACAATGATTATTCTGTATACAAAATGATAAAAACTATCTGCCAAATGACTGGATCCCTCTTCCTACTCAACCTACCAATACCTATTCATTCCACAAATTATGGTACCCTGAGGTGCATTACCCAACCCCATCAAAATAGAACATTTTGAATGGATGCCCATCAATTGGAGAATGGCTGAATAAGTTATGGTATATGAATGTCATGGAATATTATTGTTCTGTAAGAAACGACCAGCAGGATGATTTCAGAGAGGCCTGGAGAGACTTGCATGAACTGATGCTGAGTGAAATGAGCAGAACCAGGAGATCATTGTACACAGCAACAAGAAGACTATATGATGATCAATTCTGAAGGACATGGTTCTCTTCAATAATGAGATGTTTCAAACCAGTTCCAGTTGTTCAGTAATGAGGAAAGCCATTTACACCCAAGGAGAGGCCTGTGGGATCTGAGGGTGGACCACAACATAGCATTTTCACACTCTCTATCGATGTTTGCTTACATTATATTTTCCTTCTCAGGTTTTTTATTTTTATTTTTTTCTCTTCCCTATCCAGCAAGATAACTGTATAAATATATATACACATATTTGATCTGTCAAATATTTTAACAAAGTTAACATGTATTAGACTTTCTGCCATCTAGGGGAGGGGGTGGGGGGTAAGAGGGAAGAATTTGTAACAGAAAGCTTTACAAGGGACAATGTTGAAAAATTACTTACGCATATTTTTTGCAAATAAAAAGCTTTAATAAAAAATAAATAAAAATTTAAAAATAGAACGTTTTGTTGTCTCTCAACATGTTGAGATCTCAGACAGTCTGTATCACCAATATAGTTCTGGAAGCAGCTAGATGGCATAGGAGATAGGGTACTGACCTCTAGTTGGGAAAACCTGACTTCAAATCTAGCCTCTGACACTTTCTAAGTGTGTGATAATTGGCAAGTCACTGAACTCATCTGCCTGTTTCTTCAACTGTAGTACCTACCTCTTGTTTGTGAGGACCAAATATTTGTAAAGTGCTTCCCACTCTGTGGGGCACTTAGTAAGCAGTGTGTAAATGCCAGCTATTGTAGTTATTACTTGAAAGTAGGAGTATATGCCCAGGGAGAAAAAAAGTGTCAAGAGAGAAGACAATATTGCTACTGGGGATAACAAAGTGAATAAGAAGAATAACATCATCTTAATATGGAACCTTGTTGCTAAGATGATTCATATTACATTATTGTATTTGAGATTCATGGTAACTTTGTGAAACAAAATTGTTGGTTTATTTGTCTTGAAGACAGCCACATGGAGCATTGACCTTGGAGTTAGGAGGGCCTGAATTCAAATCTGCTCTCAGATTTCTAGTAGTGTGATCCTGGGAAAATCACTTAATCCCAATTGCCTCCCTTCAAAAAATGTTAAAAAAAAAAAAAATCTGCAAATGCTACAAATCAATACAAAGTTTCATTTCTTTCCTTGATGGTTCCAACATCACTTAAGAAAGTGTTGGAGAAGATGTTAATAAGGGATATTAAATTTAAGTATATTAAATGTACATTTCTTCCCTTTCCTCCTTAGAGCATTAGTTGTTAACCATTTACTAGCACATCATTATTGGGACGTAGGATGTGTTCAGGGAAGACTAGTCCCTCTTGTGTGAAGGTTGCCAGGCCTTCATCTGACCCACCTAACTCTTACCTGTGACTTACTTAGCTATAGCATACACAGGGGCCACACCCCAGTAAACCATTTTGGCAGATGGGATAAACCAGGCTGAGGGTAACCAAAAGGTCTCAAAGCCTATGGTGAGTTAGGAGAATGATTACCCCAGGCATGTAAAGACTTTCCCTGGTGGAATGGGTGATAAGGACAATTTGTTCCATTATGAACACAAATGAATTATATTGAGGAACTCTTAGAGTTTGGTTAGACCTTGAAGATACCAAGGTCATCCACTGCATCTTGAGTCATCATCAGACTTTAGAAGAAAGGGTAAAGCTGATAACTTCATGCAACTCTGTCTTGCTTAAATCCAATTTATGCCAGAATCAAAAGACACCACCATACCATTTTACCATTTCTACCTATCTCAAAGTCCTGTGGTGATAGGAGAGTGACAAACCAGCAGGTGCAGATACACTGAGATTTGTAATTGCAACCCTGCACACAAGCGACCCAGGCCATAGGTCATCGCAGTGTTTCTGCAGGAAGCAGCAGTGGGATTTGGCAGCCCCCTGGGTGTCTGAGTAATGTTTTAAGGATTCCATTGCTTACTTCCATGTGTGAGAAAAGGGCTAGAAATGGTGCCCTAAAAATTGTCTGGCCAACCCTGGTCTGATTACTGTGGCAGGTGGGAATCCCATTCTGATCAATTCACTAAAATTGTACAAAAGTTTCTGAAAAGCTGATTCCTCTTGGTACATGGAATGTGTATACATACAGACAACACACAAAATCTGGTAGACCTGAAGGAACAGTTCTTGTTGTGAGAGAACTCTGCAGCAGCCCTAAATGAAACAAGGCTGGCAAATGAAGGTCAGTTTACTGAAGTAGGAGCTGGATACATGCTTTTCTGGAGTGGCTACAGTGAAAGGGAGCACTGTAAAGCTGGGGTGAGTTTTTCAATCAAAACTAACTCATGAACAAACTCACATGCCTTCCAAAAGGAGTAAATGACAGACTTATGACAATGTAATTGCCACTTGCTGGAGAATGCCATGCCTCATCAGTGACCATGCTCCTCCCATGACAAATCCTGATGAGGTCAAAGAAAAATTTTATGAAGACCTGGAAACCCTTATCATCAAAGTGGCAAAAGAGGATGTTTATAATTCTAGGTGACTTTAATGCTAGAGTAGGCTCAGCCTACCAAACATGGCAAGGAGTCCTCAAGAGGAATGGAGTTGGAAATAGCAACAGTAGTGGTCATTTACTATTGAAGACTTGTACATCTTATGACCTCATCACCCATACTATAGTCCAATTACCCAAATGTAATAAAATTTGTGGATTCACTCTCACAGCAAACTATGTGATTATAGTAGACTGCGTGATTATAAGAAAAGGCCAACAGGATGTGAGAGAGACCAAGGCAATGTGTGGTGCAAACTGCTAGACTAATCATAGACATCCTCTCCAAGTTGAATATTCATATTTGACAAAGGCAAAAAAGACTATTAGAAGAATTGATGTCAACAGATTTGAGTGTTTCTCTGAGAGGGAAGAATTTGTTGCCTGTTTGGAGAATAAGTTGTGCCAATACACAGTTGGCAGCGGTGGAGCAGGAAAGGAGTGAACAGCTTTCAGAGATTTGGTGTACAGCACTGTATTTGTTCAAATGGGTCAGAACACTTGCAAACATCAAGACTGGCTTGAGGAAAATGATAGGGAAAATTCAGAAGCTGCTAAATGAAAAACAGGAACCCCACAGGCTGTACCAGCAGGATAATTCATCTATCTCTAAGAAGGTAGTACTCAATTCCATTAAAAGTAAAGTACAATCAAAGTTTAAAGACATACAGGATTCTTGGCTCAGTAAAAAGATAGATGATATTCAGTTTTTATGCTGATAGCAACAATCCAAAGCATTTTTATGATGCACTGAAGGTTATTTAAGGGCCAAAGATCTATGATGCATCCCAACTATTCAGTGCTAATGGAGTAATGCTATTTAGTGATAAGATTTCCTGGGAGAGATGGGCTGAACACTTCCATAGTGTTCTCAACAGACTATCATCAATCAATGCTACAGCTATTGACCATTTACCTCAAGTTGAAATCAATCACTCCCTAAATGAAGTTCCAACTGAAGAGATTTTGAATGCCATTAGGCTACTTTCGTGTGATGAAACACTGAGTGCTGATTCTATTCCACCTGATATTTAAAAGGGGGAGGAGGATCCATTGCTCATACAAAAGCTGACTGAAATTTTCCAGATTGTATGGTGAGAGGAAGTTATGCCCCAGGAGTTCAAGAATGACTCCACTGTACATCTTTATAAAGATAAAGGGAATAGATTGTCCTGTGACAATCACCAATCACCAGGAGGGAGTGGGGATTCTCTCTCCTTAGTCTTGCTAGTAAGATTCTTGCCAGAGTCCCTTTTAATAGACTGATCCTACACCTAGAAAAAGGTCAACTATCTGAGAACCAGTATGGTTTCAAAAGGGACAGAAGAACAATCAATGTAGTGTTTAGTGCCCAGGAAAAATTCCAGGAGCAGAACAGAGGTCTGTATACAACATTTGTAGATCTGAACAAGCCCTCTGATATTCTCAATCATGAGGGCTTATGGAAAATTGTGTCAAAATTCAGTTGCCCAGAGAAGTTCATCAGTATAATGCATTAATTTCATGATGGCATGCTTGCCTGGGTTCTGGACAATGAGCAATGCTCTTGAGCTTTCCCAGTCACCAATGGAGTGAAACAAGGCTGCGTGCTTGCTTACTCACACTCTTTTTATAAAGATGTTTTAGCCATGTTGTCAAATGCCTTCAGTGAGAACAAACATGGAATCAAAGCTGGCTACCATGCTGATGATCAATTCCTCAATTTGAAAAGGCCACAAACCTCAGGTGAAGTGTTGGTTCATGATCTTTTGTTTGCATATGTTTGTGCACTCAATGCAGCCTCTGAGGCGAAGTAACAAAGTATGGATCAATTCTCTGCTGCTTGTGCTAATTTTGGTCTAACAATTAACACACACACACACACACACACACACACACACACACACACACCAAAAAAAAAAAAAAAAGGTCCTACATCACCTAGCATCACACCATCCATATGTGGAATCATCAGTTACAGTAAATGGTGAAGTTTTGAATGCTGTGGATAAGTTCACTCGCCTTGGCAGCATAATTTCCAGGGATGTCCACATTGATAATGATATTGATACATGCATTACCAGAGTTAACTCAGAGTTTGGGCAGCTTCAAGGGAAAGTGTGGGAGAGAAGTATTAAACTGACTACTAAACTGAAGGTCTACAGAACCATTTTGCTGACCTCATTGTTAACAATCTGCTTATGGAACCTGCACAATATAGCAATAATATGCCAGGAAACTGAATCACTTCCACTGGAATTGCTTCAGGAAGATTCTGACAATCTGGCAGGATAAGATATAGACATTGAGGTACTTTCTTGAACTAAACTGTTAAGCATTCCAATTCTATCACAGAGAATACAACTTCATTGGCCTGGTCAATTGTTGAAATGCCAAATGTATGCTTGCCAAAAAAAAATTTATCTTATGGACAACTCAGACAGGGCAAGCACTCACAAGGTGATCAGAAAAGCTATAGAAGGACATTCTCAAGGTGTTTCTTAAGAACTTTAGAAATGATTGCATGACATGGGAGACACTGGCATAGGACCATCCAGCATGGCATGCCATTATCAGAGAAGGTGCTGTGTTCTATGAGTAAAGCAGAATTGAATTAATCCAAAGGAAAAGGATGTGCAAAATTAGAGAAACCATCCCAAATATTCATAGGGACTCACCTGTGGCACAGCATTCTGAGTTCATATTGGTCTGATCAGTCACAGTAGGACACACTATAACTCAATTCTAATATAATGATGTCATTTTGCTCCTCTTTGAGAATGAAGTACAACAACCAAACAACCAACCAGCACATCCTGTTTGTGTGTTCTCTAAAGTTGCTTTTGCCTGTAAACTTAATGTAAATATAAAATTGAATAAGATTAGGCACTTTCCCAGAACTCCCAAGTTCAATATTATTATCTTGGGAAAAAAAATCGAATTCAAGCTTAGGAAAGTTTGAAGAGCTTTATCGCACTAAGACTTTTGGGACATCCCACATAAGCCACATTGGCTGTCTTTTACAATTTTTGTTGTTGTTGTTGTTGTTGTTCCAGACCTCAGTGTGGGAAGGCCTAGGGATGCCCTTATGGAAGTTTCCTCTACATATGACTTGTCCATGCATGGAACCCATGCTTCCCTGAGTCCCAGACTGTCTTTATATATGAGGTCTTTCAAAGGTGGTGATAGTATAGGAAAAGTCCATTGATTCAAGTTTTTATTAATGATCTACTCTGCACATGGTACAGTGCTGGGTATTAGAAATACAAAGAATAATTGCATTATCTCTGCTCATAAGAAGATTATATTTTACTCAGTTCTATCAAAAGACCAAAGTTATCCTTAAAAGCTGAATAATGGTGCCTAAATCCAATAGATCTGTGATGCAAAGTGCCATCTGCATCCAGAGAGAGAACTATGGAGACTGAATGCCAATCAAAGCATAGTATGTTCACCTTCTTGTTTTGTTATTTATTAGCTTGTTTTTTTTCTCTCTTTTTTTAAATTTTTGATCTGACATGACAAATATGGAAGTGTGTTTAAAAGAATTACATAGATTTAACCTATATCAGATCACTTGCTGTCTTGGGAAGGGGGGAGAGAAGGAGAAAAATTTGGAACACTAGGTTTTCCAAAGGTGAATGTTGAAAACTATCTTTTCTTGTATTTTGAAAAATAAAATACTATTTTAAAAAAAGAATAATGCTGCCTAAATACAGAAGTTTCTAAGGGTATGGAAATATTAAAATAATAATAATTTCTGCCCTTGAAGAATTTATAAGGAAGGTAAGGCAATGAAAAAGAATAGTGACTTTATTCAAGGAATCTTATAAGCAAATACAATGTTAAACAGCAAAATTGACCCATTATTCTACAAATATGTTTAAGCTTTTAGTCCTATTCTGCTTTTCAAAGTTACAGCTAGGAGAAATTAATTTTTTTTAAATCTTCTTATCTTTGACTATCAGATTTTAAGAGGTTGCACTCCTATGTAACTGTTCCCCAAATCCCCAAAGTTCATCACATATTATCTTGAAAATTTTGCCATGTGAGCATTGACAAGACTAGCTTGACAGAGAAATCTAGAACTGGGACTCAAGCAAACCTATTGCATCATATAAATGCAAAGACTTTGAACACAAGACATATGTATAGCCAAGCCTCTAGGTGGGTAGGGTTATCCAGGATGTAGATCCTACACAGGAATATCATCCAAAAGCACAAAGATAGGCAGACTATAGGTACTATTAGTCACCTTCTGAGCAGAATCCAAGATCCATGCTATTTATTCAAGCTAAAGTAGGGCAAGCAGTTGTTAAATAAAGTCCAACGGAGGAGGGAAATCTACATCTGGCTAATCCAAAAGTTGGCATAAAGGAATCCAAAATATAAAAAAACTTTTTAAAAATATAGTCACTCATGGCTCTCTTCAACAATGAAATGTTTCAAACCAGTTCCAATGGTTCAGTGAAGAAAGCTATTTACACCCAGAGAGAGGGATGTGAAATGTGGACCACAACATAACATTTTCATGGTCTCTTATCGGTTTGCTTGCATTGTGTTTCCTTTATCTGATTTTTCTTTCTTGTAGATATGATTTTTCTTGCACAACAATGATAGGTGTGGAAATATGTATACATATATTCGATTTGTCAAGGATTTTAACATAATTAACATGTAGATTTCCTGCCATCTAGGGGAGGGGTGGGGACTAGGGGGAAAAAATTTGTAACAGAAAGCTTTGTAAGGGTCAATGTTGAAGAATTACCCATACATATGTTTTGCAAATAAAAAGTTTTAATAAAAAATATATATCTATATAGTCACTAAAAATCAAGAGACAGGGTAGGAAGGTAGTTATACTTGTAGCACCATACCAGGCAAGTAAGGATTCTAGTCACTGTGGCACGATATTATTCATTTTGCTGGAATTCAAAGCCACTTTCAAAAATATCCAGCACCAGTAGAAAATCATACCTTTGACACAGTCATTCATGAAGTCCTTTGCTATTGTCTCCAAGGAATGTAAAGGGGTTGGGAATTTTTATAATAAATTTCCTAAGATATCCTTTCCTTAATTATATGCCACAGGATTGAACATGCCAACTGAGATCACACCCAAGATGTTATCACCAGAATTCTGGGGAAATGGTGTGAAAGGTTACACATAGCTTCATGTATCTTGCTACACAGTTTTAATATCAGCCAGTCAGCTATGGAGAAGGGAGGGAAAAAAAGACTCCAAAAGGAATAGATAGTATTATGTCTATTGGAATATCTGAATTATGCAAGAATTTACAAGTTAATTAATGATAGCTCCTTCAGGATTATGAGGGAATAGTCCCATATCTTAAGTATCTCAAGAAAGGTGCAACCCAGCAGCAATTATGGGAAAAGCTACCTGAGCAAGCTTAACAGGAAACTTAAAAAGAACCTTAAAGGGCAGAAGCAGGAAAGCACTCACCAATCTCTTCTCTTGCAGGGTCATTTAGCTGAGTTACAGCCAAGCATTCTCTTTATAGGTCAACCATCTGGCCTGAAAACCAGCCTCCTCAAACATCATCTCTCCTAGTTCCTGCTGGACTCCAGAAATTTCTGTTCCTGGACTTTTTAACCAAAAGTAGTAGTTGAGTTCTTAATCAGCACCATTTGTCTCCTCAGTTAATAGGTGCAGAGGACAAAGTTTTTGTGATGGCCCATAGATTTTACCATGCTGATTAAGCCCTCTCTCATCCTGGTATAGAGACATTAAGTTGAAGGCAGAGTTCCCAACCTAGCAAGGGACTGAAAAGATTCAAGGACAGAGAATCAGAAGTGGAATCAAAAGTAGGCATTGCAAAATCCATTATGGGGAAGGAAAAGAGGGAGAGACAAAAAATAAAATTCTTCTTAGAAAAGAACCTTAAATTATCTTCCCAAACTGCTTTATCATATGAGTTTTATGCCCAACTTCATCAGGTCAATCCATTCAACTCCCTATCAGTTGGGGAAATTTTCATTCCTTTGTAGATTGTCTTAGATTTCCAGAACTCCAGGAAGAACATAAAAGCTTCTCTTTAGAGCTATCAGCTATAGCACTCTACTTTCTGGGTCTAGCCATCTGACCCTCTGCTTCCTTTATTTTGAGGTGGTAGACATTGGAGGTAATAAATAGAGCTTTAAGCTGCCTTCTTCCCATTGGACTAAAAGCTGTGAGGAATGGGGTCCCTGTTTCATTATATGAGATGTTTCCAATTTGCTGCTTACCATTACCCTGGCTTTAAGCTTCTCTACTCAACAGTTGTGTCCTCTTGAGCTGGGTGTCAGCAAGCATAATTCTAAACCTAGTGCATTTGGTATGGAGTCTGAGGCATTCTTCTCTCTTCTTCCCCGAACTTTCCCATTCCAGCAGTTAACAGTAGTTTCTAGTAACTTAATCAGTAACAAGGTAGTATTAACATAATATGTATCATGTTTATAAGCCTGTACCTTACTACATCAAATGAATCTGCCTTAGGAGAGTTCCTTGAGTAAAGTAAATTTGAAGGATGATGCTCTGTCCACTCTTGGAGTCCCTTGTATTTCTGGCTTTGACTATGTGATTGTGCTATCATTGTTTCCTCCATCACCAGGAATCCCAGATTTAGAATAAGCCTAATAACAATCTCTTTACCAACTCTTCAATCCCACCTGCACCAATTTCATTGATAGGAGACTTGATACTGGTAATCCTAGAAGCTTTTTCTTATCTTCACTTGGTCATAATACTCCTTTGCTTAAAAATTTTAGTCACAGGGAAAAGGACCTATATATATTTAACAGTTCTTTTTGTTTGTTTGTTCTCTTTATTTCTTTAATTTTTAATAATAGCTTTTTATTTTCAAAATACATGCAAAATTTGGAACTTTGCTCAAAAAGTTATCAAACTGTGCATACCCTTTGACCCAGCAGTGTGTCTATTGGGCTTATATCCCAAAGAGATCTTAAAGGAAGGAAAGGGACCCACATGTGCAAGAATGTTTGTGGCAGCCCTTTTTGTAGTGGCTAGAAACTGGAAACTGAATGGATGCCCGTCAATTGGAGAATGGCTGAATAAATTATGGTATATGAATGTTATGGAATATTATTGTTCTGTAAGAAATGACCAGCAGGATGATTTCAGAGAGGCCTGGAGAGACTTGCATGAACTGATGCTGAGTGAAACGAGCAGAACCAGGAGATCATTATACACGGGAACAACAATACTATATGATGATCAATTCTGATGGACATGGCTCTCTTCAACAATGAAATGTTTCAAACCAGTTCCAATTGTTCAGTAAAGAAGGCCATATACTCCCAGAGAGGGATGTGAAATGTGGACCACAACATAACATTTTCATGCTCTCTATTGATGTTTGCTCGCATTGTGTTTCTTTCTCCAATTTCTCTTTCTTGTAGATATGATTTTTCTTGCACAACAATAAGTGTGGAAATATGTATACATATATTTGACTTGTCAAATATTTTAACATAATTAACATGTAGTGGACTTCCTGCTATCTAGGGGAGGGGGTGGGGACTGGGGGGAAAATTTGTAATGGAAAGCTTTGTAAGAATCAATGTTGAAGAACTACCCATACATATGTTTTGCAAATAAAAAGTTTTAATTAAAAAAAATACATGGGGGCAGCTAGGTGGCACAGTGGATAGAGCACCAGCCCTGAAGTCAGGAGGATTTTAGTTCAAATCTGATCTCAGACACTTAAGATTCCCTAGCTGTGTGACTCTGGGCAAGTCACTTAACCCCAATTGCCTCAGCAAAAAGCAACAACAACAACAACAACAACAAAAAAAAAAAAAAAAAAAAAAAAACATGTGAAGATAGTTTTCAATGCTCATCCTTACAAAACCTCGCCTTCCAAATTTTTTTCTCTCCCTTCCTCCGACTCCCCTCCCTTAGATAGCAAGTAATCCAATATAGTTAAACATGTACAATTCTCTTAAACATATTTCTACATTTATCAATAGCAATTCTTTTTGATGTAACAAAAAATTAGAAATTGAGGGGATGCTAATCAGTTGGGGAATGGTTGAACAAATTGTGGGACGTGATTGTGATGGGAGCGCTATTGTGTTATAAGAAATGATAAGGGGGATGGTTTCAGAAAATACCTGAATGCCAGATGTCATTGTTCTCAGTAATAGCAATGCTGATGATCACAACATAAAATTTAAAAAAACAAACAAACAACAACAACAACAAAAAAAAAAAAACCCTAAGATCTTGGCAACTGGTCCTATGACTTCCTGACCAATAGAGAGAGAAGTGGAAGGAGTGTTCAATTTATTTCTTGGACTCAAAGATCACTGCATACAGTGACTGCAGTCCTGAAATTGAAAGATCCTTCCTTTTTGGAAGAAAAGCAATGAAAACTCTGGACAGCATATTAAAAATCAGAGATATCATCTTGTTGACAAAGGTCTAATTGGTCAAACCAATGCTTTTTTCAATAGCAATGTATGGCTATTAGAGTTGGATTATAAGGAAAACTGAGCTGAGTGCTACAAAATTGATGCTTTCCAATTGTGATGCTGGAGAAGACTTTCAAGAGTCCTTTGGACAGTTAGGAAATCAAATCAGTCAATACTTAAAGAAATTAATTCAGACTATTCTTTGGAAAATCAAATACTGAAGTTGAAACTTTGAATAGTTTAGCCACATATTAAAAAGACAGGACTCATTGGAAAAGACCCTGATGTTGAGAAAAATTGAAGGCAAAAGGATAAATAGATGGCAGCAGATGAGAAGGAAAGATAGTGTCATAGAAACAACAAACAGGAAATTGGACAGATTTTGTGAGATAGTAAAGAATAGAAGAGCTGAGTAGCACTATTGAACAGAATAATAACAATGATGATAAACTGTGAAAGACTTGGTTAATCATATAGATGTCATGATCAGAGATAATTTCAAATGATTCATGATGAAAAAATGCTATCCACTTAATGGGTAAAAAATCTGATAAACTGTGAATAAAAATTGAAGTATAATATTCTTCCTTTATTTTGGGGTAGTTTTTATTTTATTTTATTTTATTTTTTAATGTGCAAATTTCTTTTTTTTAATTAAAGCTTTTTATTTGCATAATATATGTATGGGTAGTTCCTCAACATTGATCTTTACAAAGCTTTCCCTTACAAATTTTCCCCCCAATCCCCTCCCCTTCCCTAGATGGCAGGAAGTCCACTACATGTTAATTATATTAAAATGCTTGACAAGTTGAATATATGTATACATATTTCATACTTATCTTGCTGTGCAAGAACAATCGTATCTACATGAACAAAATTACCTGAGAAAGGAAATCGGGGTAGTTTTTAAAGCAATATAGCTAATATGGAAATGTGCTTTGCATAATTTCACATGTATAATTAATTGATATCTTTCTTGCTTTCTCAATGAGTGGAACGGGGGATAGGAAGGAAGAGAGAATTTGTAACTCAAATTTTTTTTAAAAAATAATATTTCAATAAAACAGTTTTAGAAAAACAAAGGATAGGATCTGTAGTGCCTATGCAGCCTTTAAGTTTTCCATTTTTAAATTAGTAAGATATAAATACTTATTAGTATTTCATTTTCATCTCAGATTTGCTGTCTTAACTCCCTCAAGATCCAGATCTTCTAGACAAGAATATGAGCTTGTCCTTATGGCAGTGGGCCTCTCCTTCAGATCTTTGCAGTCCATGAAGCAGCCTCCAAAACTAGAAAATTCTATCTCAAGGGCATTAGCATTCCATTTCCTATTTCTTTGCTTTTGTAACTTTGCTTACACTAGGCCTCTTCACTTCTGTCCTTATTTTCTTGAAGGTTCAGTTCAGGTACTATCTGATTATTGGTATACTTTCCCCCTTACAAATGACCTCCTGTTTACTTTTCTATGCTCATATCATACCACAAAAAGAATCTATATAAAATACTACTATTCTCTTTGTCATTGTATCCTCAATGCCAAGCAGTGTGCATTGCCATGTTTAATAAATACTTATTGGATTAAACTAAAAAAGAGATAAAGGGTTGTCAGCTTGATTTTTTTTTTATTCTGGTGAAATTGATATCTCAGAATCTCAAATATCTCAGATTTTGACAATGTCACTAATGGAAATAGAGACATAATATAGATATGAAATGAATAAAGTTATTCCAACTAAAATGTCTGCTTTTGAAAAATTTTATTATACTGAATTTAGCAAATACCAAATAATATTAACATTTTCTTAGGCAAAGTACAAGAGAAAAAGACTATTCTTATTAAAACTATAAATTTGTTAAAACAGCCTGCTTTTCTTTTTAAGTATTATAATAAACCTGAAATACACTTTTAAAGCTATTATGCTTATAAGTTTTTATCTGCTCTTTCCTCTGTTCTCTTCTGTGAATTTTCTTAAAATGTTTCAATGACCCTTTTTCTTTTTTTTTTTTCTTTTTCTTTTTTGACCACATTATTATTAAGCTATCCTTTCTCTCTAACTCTGCCCCCATGGAGAGAAAAAAAGGAAAAAAAATTATAATGAATATGCATATTCAAGAAAACAAATTTCCACATAGCCATGTCCAAAAATGTTTCAGTCTACATCTTGAAGCATCATCTCTCCTTCAAGAGGTAGGTAACATGATTAATTCATTTTTCATTAGTCCTCTGAAAATGTCCCCATCAAAATCTTTTTTCAACAATCATGTTAATATGCTACATCTAAATTCCACTCTTTTATTGCAATATCTTCTTGTAATATCATTAAGTCAAATCTCCAGTGAGAACAAATTTTTATCTTTACTAACATTTACACAGTTCTTTATGGAAAAAGGTGTCACTTTATCTTTTGCTCTGAGGATTACAGGACAACACTCTTTGGGGCTTCCCTAACTTTCCCAGAGCTTTCCTAACATAAATCATAAAATCTCAGAATTGTAGTTTTTAGCATTTTGTGACCCAGAGTCAAGGTGGAGATTAATAGAAGACAATGAAAAAAATACCCAAATTTAAAAGAGAAAAATATGAGCATACATGTTTCAGGTTTCTCTGGATCTTAAAATAATTTCTTTTTTTTTAATTAATTAATTAATTTATTTTATTTGCATAACATATGTATGGGTAATTCTTCAACATTAACCCTTACATAGCTTTCTGTTACAAATTTTTCCCCCCAACTCCCCACCCCTCCCCTAGATGGCAGGATACATATTAATTATGTTAAAATACTTGGCAAATCGAATATATATGTATACATATTTCCAAACTTATCATTAAAACAAAATAATTTCAATAAGACCATTTATTCTACAGGAACTGTAGGCTTAATTTATTTCATGTCTTTAAAACACTGACTATAACCATCTTTTTCTACCTAATGTTGAAAATTAATTCAGTATGCTTTTTTCCAAACATTTGCTAAGTATTCATTCAGGTGAATGATATACCCAATCCTATCCGGAATGTTATGGGAAATATAAATAAAACTGATGCATATTTTTTACCTTAAAATATGTTACCATCTCAGGTAAATTTAAAAGTGAAAAAATAGGTAGGCAGAATCAATATAATAAAAAATGAAATTTTCACCAGACTAATTTATTTATTAAATGCTATCCCAATTAAATTACTAAAAAAAATTGTGAGTTAGAAAAAATAGTAACAAAATTCAATAAAAAGAATTGCAGATCAAGAATTTCAAAGAAATTCTAAGGGGAAAATGTAAAGGAAGGAGATTCAGCAGTACCAGATTTTAAACTATAAGATGAGAAAATTGTTGAAGTATAAAGTGGATAATTTTTATTACTTTAAATTAAAATTCTCTTGGATGAATAAAACCAAAGAAATCAATAATAGAAAAAAAGCAGAAAATTGGGGGAAACTTTCATAAATAATGTCTCAGGTAGGAAATTATTATATTTGAAATACTGTTGTGATACAAGAAATGATGAGCTGTCTAATTTAGAAAAACATGGAAAGACTGAAACCTATGGAGAATCCATCATGGGGGAGGGGGGAGAAAGTTGAAATAGGGAGTAGGAAGGTAGAAAAAAAATAAAGTAAAAAATGTACAGCAGAGAACAAAAGAAAACCTGGAAGAAAACAAACAAAAATGCTTAGGTAGCATTTGAAAATAATGTGTAATATTTATTACTTAGGGTTGCTTGAAATTTATCTTTGCTGTTTCATATTTAATGCTTTCTTATCTTCTGCTCTGTACATAGAAATGTTCTTTTTTTCTTTTTCTCCTTTTATATTTTAGTTTAAAATGAATAAAAAATTTACACACAAAAGAAAATATGAGCAGATAGAAGATGATGTAATACCAATTATATGTCAGTATTGATTAAAAATACATAACTTATTCAAAATGTTTCACATAATTTTGGTCTTCATACTTCAAATAGCACTGATCCTGCTTTCTCAGGTACACTCAGGTAAAGATTGATGGAACCAGGTAGCTAACTAGCTAAGGAACTAGCTAAGATCTTTTCTATCTTCCAATTTCTGGATAAAATTCAGAAATATAAGTTTGAAAAATAGAAAGTAGTCAGTCCCTGAAAAAAAAATCAATTAAACTTAATTTAGTGATTGAAAACAGATTGTAGCCAAGACTCAAATCAATCTCAAGAGTTATTCAATAATACCTACAAGAACTCTAGCTAATAGAAAAATGTATGCAACATTATTTGATAGACTAAGCTAAAGAAAACACAGTTCTTGTGTAGGTCCTAATTCTGTTTCTGAAGCAGATGGAGTCTCTTAGGGGGAGGGGAGGTCACATAGCATTTGTGTAGTGTGTGATTGAGAAAGCAGGAAAACCAGGCAAAGTGTATGCATACCAAGAAAATAGCAGCACTGAAGCAGCACTATTTCTACAGAAATAGATCTTCCCTCTAAGACTAGAAAGAAAGGAAGAAGCAGATTAGCATTGGCCCTGGGGATTACTAGATAGGAAGGAAGTGAAGAAAGGGACTTAAAATCTTGCTGGCATTTTTAGTAAATATATTGTGGTATTTGAGGATTCTCAAGATGTGTAATTATTTCCCCTTAAATTCATATCTGCTATAAAGATCAGTTACCCAAGATAGATAGATAGGCAGATAGACATATAGATAGTTATAACCTTAGTACAAATATGTAAGAAAAAGAATCATTCCCCCAATAGATAGATGGTAAATGAATATGTATAGACAGTTTTTAAAAGAAGTTCAAGTTATCATTCCAAATCACAAATAATTTTTTTACGGCAATTGGAGTTAAGTGACTTGCCTATCCAGGTAGGAAGTATTAAACATCTGAGGCCACATTTGAACTCAGGTCCTCCTGACTTCAGGGCTGGTACTCTATCCACTGTGCCATCTAGCTGCCCCACCAAATCACAAATAATAAGAGAAATACAAATTCAAATAATTCTAAAATCCTACCTCACATTTATTAGATTAGCAAGGATTACTTAAAAAGAACAACAATTTTTTGGAGGGAGCAAGAGAGGATAGTCAATATAACATACCATTGGTAGAACTGTGAAGTATTTTGACCCTTCTAGTAAACAATTTGGAATTATGCCCAAAGAGTCACCAAACTGGGTATATACCCTTTGACCTGGCACTGTTCTATTAGGCATATACTTTCAATTGATCAAAGAAAGAGACACGGGATCCATATATACATAAATATCTATAGCAGCACTTTTTGTTATAGCAAGGATCTAGAAACAAAAAAGGTGTTCACAAATTGATGAATGGCTAAAGTAACTGGTAAATTAATGCAAAAGGTTTGTTTGAACCAATATAGAGTAAAGTAAGCAGAACCAGAACAATTTGTATGTTGACTCGAACATTGTAAAGGAAAGTTCTGAAAGACTTAGAAACTCTGATCAATATGTTTCCTACTTTCTGGAAGGGAAGTAATCAACTATAGTTACAGGATGAGACATACATTTTTCGACATGACTAATACAGCACAAATTTATTTTGCTCAACTATATTCATAGTGATAATAATGCCCCCCCCAAAAAAGGAAGAAAGGAAAGAAAAGAAATCAATAAAACAATATTAAAATATACAGAAGAAAATAGTAAGAAGCTCAGAAGAGGATAAAGACAAGAACTACAAGGAGGGCAGTACCATATTAAAGTTGATGACATACTTTAAGCTTTAGTAGATTTTCCTATGCAATTTTTTTCAGTTTATTGCATTTTGAAATATTTATGTTTATTAATGATTTTCAAGTTAATAATCTTTTTTTCAGTCTTCATGTCAGTTATTCAGGAGTCTAGTTTGCAGAATATGTTGCCTTTCTTTTTTTAATCGATTCTGGGTATTGCTATAGAATCATAGCATTTTAAAGCTGAAAAAAATCCTAAAAGTCATCTAGGACTATGGCTCCATTTTGCAAATGAAGAAACAAAGTCCAAGAAAAATGAAGTAACTTACCAAAGAAAAAAGAAAAATAAACACCTTTTTCTCCCCATAGAAAAATAAGTTCTGTTAACAATATCTAGTAACAAATGCTATGGACATGAGATATAAGGTCAGGCAAAGGAAGTTTCTTAGATGAGTAAGCATGAATTAAGCTTTAAGGAAGTGCTAAGTGTATATGTAAGCATTTTCTTCTTGAATCAGTTTAGCCTGTATAACAATGGAAAGGTTTTATATGTATTCATACATGCACATATATGGGTGATATGAAGAAGGGCCTTAGGGAATTCATTTCAATTTATTTCCATTTCACCAAATGTATTAAAGTATGTACCACTGGGAATCTATGAATAAAGATATTGGAAAACCAGGTTCAAAAAATTGAGAGAGAGAAAGAGATAGAGACCGAGAAGGAAAGGAGAAGAGAGAGAGGAGAGAGAAAGGGAAGAAAAAAGGAAGAAAGAAAGGACAAAAGAAAAGAAGAAAGAGAGAGAAAGAAAAAAAGGAAAGAAAGGAGGGAGGGAAGAAGAGAGGAAAGAAGGGAGAGAGGGAGGGAGGGAAGGAGGAAAAAAGGAAGGAAGGAAGGAAGAAAGGAAGGAAAGAAGGAAGGAAGGAAGGAAAGGAGGAAGAGCGGGAAAGGGAGAGAGAGATAGACATTTATACAAACATGTGATTTGACAAAGAATAAAACCAGAACTGAATTAATTTCTAAAATTCATTATTATCTAGAAAAGGGAAGAGTCAAAAAAAAAAAAGGGTTGTCACTCCCCCCAAATGTCTGTAAGTTACATAATATATTAGATTAGAACAAAGGAAACAAAGAATAAAAACTGATTGATTGGACAACACAGAGGCAGTTTCCAGATAAGACATGAGAGTTGCTTGAAAAATAAAATGGGGGGGGGGACTCCTTATAGTTCGGAAAACTCCTAATTGAGTTTCTAGTTGGCATAATACAGGTCCTGAGTTAAGCATTAAATAAACCTGGTCTCTGAGCAAGAATTCTGGTTCCTCAGCCATGCAGCTCTAGGTTCAAGCAATCCAATAAGGCTTTTCCATACCTATTTTTATATACATATATGGGTATATGTTTGTATATATATGTGTGTGTATATATACATATATACATATATTTTTTAATGATTATAAGAAAGAAATAAGTATAATAGATAAATCCAGGGAAAATATGAAAAATTTGGGGAAATAGATCTTGTTCACTTATTGGATCTTCATAGAGTCAGAGCCATAACTAGAAATGTTTACATCTAGGACAGGAACAAGAAAAAAGAAAAAAAAATTATTTAGGAGGGGGCACAGTGCAGAAGACCCTGGAACAGCAGAGTAAAGAGAGGGAAAAGGGGAGGAACTCATCCTGGTGGTTTACCTGGCACAAAAATTTAAGCTTCTACTACTTACAATGCATTGGTCCATTCATGTGGCACACAAGGACAAAACAAAGAAGAATAACTGCCCTCAAGAAGCAGGGACTACTACTAGGGAAATAGAACATATAAAGAGTTCACTTTATATATGTATGTATAAAATTTTCAAGAAGAGGGCATGCTAATTAATAACCAAGGAGTTCAGGAAAGAATTTCTGTGGGAGGTGGCACATAAAGAAATATAGAATAAGAGAAATAGAGTCAGAGATATAGAGAGATTTAGAAGTACCTGTTTGTGTGTGTATGTATATATATATATACATGAATATATGTGTGTGTTTATCTTAAAGCTTGAAAGAAGCTAGAAATTCTAATAAGCAGAGTTGAGAAGGGAGCAAAACTAGCTATGTGGGACAGCTAAAAGGAGCTTAGATGTACTGCAAATACCCCAGTAAAGGTATAAAAATGTACCAGAAGGAGCAATGATAAAGAAAAACAAAGACAATTTTCTTTTTTCTTTCTTTTTTTTTTTCTTTTTTTTGATTTTTTGAGGATGACAGTTTATTGAATACAAGCTTCCAGGAACTATGAAACCTGGTGACAGAGGAGGGCCCCCAGTGACAGGACCTAGGAACTAGGAAAGGGACTGTGGTCCCTGAGAATTACAAAGGCATGAAATTTCTGCATGTGGGTAGCAAATGGTGGAGTTATCTCTTAGAGTTGGGGGAGGGTTTATATAAAGAGGTATGATATTGAGTGGGTGAATTAATCTACTTTGGAACATGGTCCTGAAGGCTCAGGCACAGGTATATGGTTTATGGGAACATGGATCTTCAAGATACACTTAGCACCCTCATGATGTTTGTATAACCTGAGCCAGGTCGCCAGCCTGTCACCACAATTACCAGGTCCCCGACTCGGAGGAAACCATGAAGCTTCCCACTTTCAGTGCCAAATTTGGCACGGTGATCTACATCGTCAGTCCAGACAGGTTCGGGGGGGTCACGGTAGAGCAAAGGAAAAACACCACGACACAGATGGACCTGGCGGGCAGTCTGAGCATTACGGGTGACTGCGATGACAACAGCCCGGGGCCGGTACCGAGACAGGAGTTGTGCCGAGCGGCCAGATGTTGTCAGCACAACTATAGCAGCAGCACAGCACTTGAAGGAAGCCTCCACAGCACCAATGGCAGTGACCTCGGTGGGATCCCGGCTTAGGGGAGTTGCCGGTGATAGACAGCAGCCTCTGACTCCCGAGCAATCGCATGTTGCATCTTCACAGCCTCGACAGGATAACTGCCCTTGGCCGTCTCCCCAAACAGCATGATGCAGTCGGCCCCATCCAGTACGGCATTGGCCACGTCACTTGTTTCTGCTCGTATTGGTCGGGCCTTGGTGATCATGTTTTCCAGCATCTGTGTGGCACAGACAACCGGTTTGCCTGCCAAATTGCAGCGTCCAATCATCATCTTCTGTGCCAAGAAGACTTTCTCAGCCGGGATCTCTATGCCCAGGTCACCCCTTGCTACCATGATGCCATCGCTCACTTCCAGGATCTCATCAAACTTCTCTACGCCCTCGTGGTTCTCGATTTTGCTGATGATATTGATGCTCTTTCCCTGTGGCCCCAGGGCTTCTCGTACAGAAATCACTCACGTCTTGGGCTTTTAGGATAAAGGATACGAAGATGATGTCCACGCCTTGTTCCACCCCAAAGCGCAGGTCCCTCGCATCCTGCTCGGACAAGCCCAGCAGATCCACTTCTGCACCGGGCAAGTTCACCCCTTTCCTGCTTCCCAGGATCCCCGCAGTTCTCTACCTCAGTCACCAGCCCCTCTGGCTCTTTATGCTTAACCACCAGAGAGATAAGACTGCCGTGGATGTAAATCTTGCCCCCCTCTGGCACTACCCGGACTATGTTGGGATAGTCCACCCACACAGTGCTTGCATTCTCCCGAGTCCGAAATGCCGGGTCCACTGTAACCCGGACCTGGGAACCCTTCACTAGCTCCACTTCAGACTCCGGGCCCTAGGGGAGGGATTGGAAAGTAAGAGTAAGGCTGGGATTTGGGGGCTTGGTCTTCAACCTTAATCTACCCTTCTTTTCTTATTTCTTCCGGGTAGGAGTTCTACAGTATAGGTCATTGGAGAATAGCTCTTTCTATACTCTCCTGTTGAAGGGTAGCTATCCTTTATTGATTACGTCCCCGCCCACACTCATCTCGGGTCCCTCTTCTTCATCCGATTCTTCCCGGTACGTAGTTTCAGCTATCCTAGATTCTGCACCCACTGGGTCACACTCCTCCCAACAAAGAAAATTTTCATAGAAACATTAAAAAGTTACTGAAAGTTCTTAAGAAACATTCAAAATAGGAAGATTTCTTTTTTTGACAGTAGTTGAGGTGTTGGAGAGGCAAGGGACTAGAAACCAGTAGTCCAATTAGGAAGTTGGTACAATAGTATAAGAGAGATAATAATCAGGGTGATAACATGAAACCAAAAAATGGAAGAATGAAAGCATTGCCAGAGAGTATAATCACCACGATTTGATACCTAAATGGACCTGCAGAATGGGAGAAGAAGAAAGAACCAATGATGACTGATTTGTTCAGCCATTCCCCAATTGTTGGACATCACTGTTTCCAGTTCTTTGCTATACCAAAAGAAATGCTTCTGTGAATATTTTCACTCATATGGATCCTTTCCTTCCGCCTTTAATTCCTTTGGAATGTACATCTAGTAATGGTATTGAGAGAGAAAGAAGGGGAGAGATTCTTGATGATGTAATTTTCATCTGATGGCTAACTAATTACCTCCTAAGGCTACCCACGGCGTGTTGGGGCAAAGATTTAGAGATTTGCACAAAAACACATAAAAATAAATTAATAAAATAAACAAGAATGAAAAACACTAATATCAATAGCAGTGAAAAGAAAACAGAAACATATTCTCATGAGAAAGCCTTGACAGGAAAATTCAACAAAGAGTTTGGGGAAATGAGCAAGCTAAGGCACACCCCAAAAACAATGAAATATAATGGCACAAGAAAATCCCAGGAGAAAACTGAAAAGGAAACTTTTAATAAATTCCACCTCTGACTCTTAACATAAGTAAACTTGGGCAAGTAAATTAAATTTCCTGGTTTTCTCTTCTGTAAAAGGAGGGATGCTAAGGAGCTTTTAAGATCCTTTCTATGGGGCAGCTAGATGGCACAGTGGATAGAGCACCAGCCCTGAAGTCAGGAGGATTTGAGTTCAAATCTGGTCTCAGACACTTAACATTTCCTAGCTATGTGAACCTGGGCAAGTCACTTAACCTCAATTGCCTCAGGAAAAAGCAAAAAAAAAAAAATTGATTATCAAGATCTAAATTTTCTAGGTCAAATAGGAAATCTTTCAAAAGACCAGGAAAAATCACTTCACATACCATGTAATTCCAATAAGAATTCATCAGCAAAGAAAAAGGTAAAGAAAAGATCTGATTAGAATAGAATACTCTAAAACACAAGGGAGAAGGAACAAGAAGGATACCATGAACTTTTATAAAGGAAGTTGGGCAACAAAAAGAAACTCTGGTGCATTTCTGCCCTGTCATCTCCACACTGAAATACTTATCAATTTATAAAATGAACTGGATTAGCCAAAGGAGACTAGCTACATCTAAATACCAACAATGATCTGACTAGAGGAGGTACCTCTATTCCTATCCCTGGATTTCTACTGATTCCTTTGATGGTCAAGGATATTAAGAGATGACTGCTGTTTTAACTTTTTATGGTGAAAAGAATGGGCTAATTTGGTTTCTTTTTTATTTTATTTTTTGAGAATGGGCTAATTTTGAAAACCTTATCATCAAAACATTTTACTTTGAAACATAAAGAAAAGTTGTTGCCAACTTTAAATTGCAGAACAATGAGTACTGCACGTCAACAGGTTTTTAAGTACCTGCTATATGTAATGCATGGTACGAAATCTTTGCAATACATAAGTAAAAATTGAAAAATTCCTGCTTTCAGTTTGTATTCTTTCCAGATATAATAATAAAAGGTATGTAGAAATACATATGTGAAAGTAGTGTGTCTATGAAAAATCAAAATTTGACCTTGTTGATTTTCCCTTGAATCTTCAATTTTCTAAAATCCTGATTTTATTGCTTTTTTTAAAACTTTGCCTCATTTCTGAATATATTCCTCCCAAATCCCTTACTCATCAAACAAATCTTCAAAATAAAGATTTAAAGAGAAAAGGGAGAAAACAGTTTTAGAAAAAATGATTATCATCAACAGTATCTCATACTATATTCACTATTCCACACATAATTTTCTACCTCTTCAAAAAAAAGAGGGAGGTACATTTTCTCAACTTTTTCTCTGAGCTAAGCTTGATCATTTTAACTACAGAGTAAGCAAATAGCTTCAGAAGTCTGTGGCTAAAATGGCCAAGTGAAAAAATGAACAAAACTTCTATTCTTCATAAGTCCATTCAGTAAATATTTATTAAGCATCTATTATGTGTCAAACCATAACTGGCATTGTGGATACAGACAAAAACAGCACAATTCTTTACCTCAAGAACTTTACATTCTTTTCTTCTCTTGGTAGGAGGAAGTGAGCAGGGAATATCTACATATAAATAATTATATAAAAATTAAATAAAATAATTAATTATACAAAACAGTTTCCATAGAACAGACACATGTTTAATATGAAGAATGGTTTGTCAACAATAGAACAAGTGTCCATATCAGGAATAATGGAATTATAAATCTCACTGTAGTATTATAGAGACAGGCAGAAATAGGACTGAAATGGACATGTATGGCAGAGTGGGGAAGGGTCACCAACTGAGAAGTCATTTCCTCTAATATTCTCATTTTACAAAATAGGAAACTGGGACTGATAAAGATCAAGTGACCTGTCTACCATCACACAATCAGTGGAAGAGATGAATCTGAACCCTAAGTTATTGACTTCATTTTCAAAACTTTTTATACTATGCCAGACACATAGAAGAGTATGTAAAAAGTTTCTATGGCAAGGATTGTTATTTTCTTTTTTTGTTTTCACATTCCCTGCACCTTGTATGCATACCCTGAAGGTAGTACATAGTAAATTTATTTAATTTAATTTAATACTTTAAAATTGGCATTATGTATGGTGGTTTTTGTAAAGCTTTTTATTTTCAAAACACATGTATAGATAGTCTTTAATATTCACTCTTGCAAAACCGTGTTTCCAGTTTTTTTTCTCCCTCTCTTCCTTCCTCTCCCTCCCCTAGATGGCAAACAATCCAATATATGTTAAACGTCCAGTTCTTCTATTTCCACAATTATCACTCTGTACAAGAAAAATCACATCAAAAAGGGAAAAAAAAGAACAAAGAAAATTAAATGCAAGCAATAACAGCCAAAAAAAAAAAGAGTGAAAATACTATATTGTGATCCACACTCAGTCTCCATAGTCCTCTTTCTGGGTGCAGATAGCTCTCTCTATCAAAACTCTGGGGGCAGCTAGGTGGAGCAGTGGTTAGAGCACCAGCCCTGAAGTCAGGAAGATCTGAGTTCAAATCTGGTCTCAGACACTTAACATTCCCTAGCTGTGTGACCCTGAGCAAGTCACTTAACCCCAATTGCCCCAGCAAAAAGCAAAAAAACAAACAAACAAACAAAAAAAAAACCTCTATTGGAATTGGTCTAAATCACCTCTCTGTTGAAAAGAGTCATGTCCAGGAAAATATAATGCCAAATGCTGGAGGAGATGTGGGAAAACTGGGACACTGATACATTGTTGGTGGAATTGTGAACGGATCCAACCATTCTGGAGAGCAATTTGGAACTATGATCAAAAAGTTATCAAACTGTGCATACCCTTTGACCCAGCAATGTTTCTATTGGGCCTATATCCCAAAGAGATCTTAAAGGAAGGAAAGAGACCTACATGTGCAAGAATGTTTGTGGCAGCCCTTTTTGTAGTGACTAGAAACTGGAAACTGAATGAATAACCATCAATTGGAGAGTGGCTGAATAATTTATGGTATATGAATGTTATGGAATATTATTGTTCTATAAGAAACGACCAGCAAGATGATTTCAGAGAGGCCTGGAGAGACTTGCATGAGCTGATGCTGAGTGAAATGAGCAGAACTGGGAGATCATTGTACATGGCAACAACAAGACTATATGATGATTATTTCTGATGGACATGGCTCTCTTCAACAATGAAATGTTTCAAACCAGTTCCAATTGTTCAGTGAAGAAAGCCATATACACCCAGAGAGCGGGATAAGAAATGTGGACCACAACATAATATTTTCACGCTCTCTATTGATATTTGCTTGCATTGGGTTTCCTTTCTCAGATTTTTTTTTCTTGTAGACATGATTTTTCTTGCACAGCAAGATAAGTGTAGAAATATGTATACATATATTTGATTTGTTTCTTATAGAACAATAATATACCAAAATTTATTCAGCCATTCTCCAACTGATGGGTATCCACTCAGTTTCCAGTTCCTTGCCACTACAAAAAAGGGCTGCTACAAACATTTTTGCACATATGGGTCCTTTTCCCTTTTTTATGATCTCTTTTGGATTGCCTGATCACAGTTTGCACAATTTGATAGTCTTTTGGACATATTGCTGGTTAAATCAGTTCACAACTCCACCAACAATGTATGTCTCAGTTTCACCACATCCTCTCCAATATTAATCAATATCTTTTCTTATCATCTTAGCCAATCTGAGAGGTGTGTAGTGATACTTAAAATTTGTCTTAATTTGCACTCCTGTGATCAATAGTGATTTAGAGAATTTTTTCATATGACTAGAAATGATTTTAATTTCTTTATCTGAAAATTATCTGTTTATATCCTTTGATCATTTATCAATTGGAGAATGGCTTGCATTCTTATAAATTTGAGTCAATTCTCTATATATTTTAGAAATGAAGCCTTTATCAGAACCTTTGGATGTAAAATTCCCCCTCCCCCACAGTTTACTGTTTCCTTTCTAATCTTATGTGCATTGGTTTTGTTGTACAAAAACTTTTTAACTTAATATAATCAAAATTACCCATTTTGCATTTCATAATTAATTCTAGTTCTTCTTTGGTCACAAATTTCTTCCTTCTCTATAGGTGAGAGGTAGCAGCAAGAGATACAAAAAGAAATTCCATTCAAAATAACTGTTGATAGTATAAAATATCTGGGAATCAATCTGCCAAGGAAAAGTCAGAAACTATACGAATTAAACTACAAAACACTTGCCACACAAATAAAATCAGACCTAGTCAATTGGAAAAACATTAAATGCTCATGGGTAGGCCGAGCAAATATAATAAAAATGGCAATACTACCCAAACTAATTTACTTATTTAGTGCCATACCAATCAAACTCCCAAGAAATTATTTTACAATTCTAGATCTGAGAGGTAGACTGTCCTGTTTTTCTTTATGTCTTATCAATCTTTACATCTAACTCATAAACCCATTTTGACCTCATCTGGGTACAGGATGTTAGGCATGGATCAGTGTCTAGTTTCTGCCATACTAATTTTCAATTTTCCCAGTAATTTTTGTCAAATACTGAATTCTTATCCCAGAAGCTATATATGGTATTTTTTAAACAGAATTCATTCCAAGTTTTTCATTTTAATAAAAATTGGAATTTTAGCTAATTTAGTTAAATTAGTGATAAAATAAATTTAAAAGATTAAAAAAAAAAGAGCAGCGCAGTCCTAGAGAAGAGTGAGAAAAGTTGTCCCATCTCACCTAAAAGACTGAAAAAATAAAAATATTCAGGCTTTGGGCTAGTTTGTCTATTTAAAAGTAAATAGACTCTACAGAAAAAAAAAGGAAAGTAGGTGATGCAATGGACAGAGTTCTAGATGTGGAGTCAAGAAGACATATCTTCATGAATTCAAAGCTGGCCTCAGACACTAAATAGCTCTCTGACTGAGGACAAGCCACTTAATCCTGTTTTCCTCAGTTCCTTCATCTGTAAAATGAACTAGAGAAAGAAATGACAAAATCACACTAGTATCTATGCCAAGAAAACCCCAAGTGATGAAGAGTCAGAAATTACTTAAAACAACTGAACAACAGCAATAACAGAAAAAGGGTAGAGGAAGAAAAAAGATATAAGAATTTCTTGCAATTGGAAGTTACATTGTAGAAGGGAATTTAAATATAGAGGTAAGGGTGAGGACCAGGGAATCTCTTGATTTTCAGATTTATTTGAGCTAGGGAATGAAAAGTAAGATACCAAAAAGTTTATGCCAGTAGAACTACAAACAAGTAAAGAGAAGACTACATGGAGGAGAGCAGGGACCTATGAAGGTAAAACCAGGAAGACCTACTATAACAAAGTATAGCAAACTACAATTGATTATATGTTTGATTATTTTTTTAAAAAAAAAAGGGGGGGGAGGAAGAGGAGGACTGAGAAGCAACATCTATTGTTTTGATTCAATTGTAGAGAGAAAAAATTGGTTGTTTTCATATTGTTCCAAGCAATACAAATTACAGACATCTTGTTTATTATTTTTTTAAAAAGAATTTATTCCTATCTCAGGATTTGATATAAAGAAAAAGAAACTGTCCCCTACAGATCCAATTCATTTGGATAGGTGAAAAGTAAAGATATAAATGAGCTTATTATGATCAAAGTCATCTACACCCAGAGAGTAGTCTGTGGGAACTGAGTGGGGATCACAACATAGCATTTTCACTTTTTTTGTTGCTGTTTGCTTGAATTTTTATTTTCTTTCTCATTTTTTTCCTTTTTGATCTGATTTTTCTTGTGCAACAAGATAATTATATAAATATGTATGCATATATTGGATTTACATATATTTTTACCATGTTTAATATATATTGGATTACTTATCATCTGGAGGAGGGTTGAAGGAAGGGGAAGAAATTGGAACACAAGGTTTTGTAAGGGTTCAATGGTGAAAAATTATCCTTGCATATGTTTTGAAAATAAAAGCTTCAATAAATTTTTTTAAAAAAAGAAAAGAAAAGTAAAGGTATATATACCTTCCATCTGTACTTGGGCATTTCACTTGAAAACTAAATAGCAATTCTACTTTAAGGTGGTTGGTTTTAGTAAGCTCCTAGGTAGAAATAATAAACTCCACTACTGTTAATAATAGTCTAATTGCATAAACTCAAGGCCTTCTTGCATTTTTAAGATAAATTATATAGAGAGCATTTTATACTGCTTCAAGACAAAGACAATTAGTATGACCAAGTAAAAAAATATCTATTCTCCAATGAAGCAGAGACCTTCCTCGCAGTTCCAGAAAAAGAATATTTGTGGTCATTCAAAGACCAGTGCACAGGCTAGAAGAATCAGGAGAATAACAAACATAGCTTTACTTAGATCATACCAACTTGGAAAAAAAAAAAAAGAAAGAAAAACTTAGAAGTTCTAGAAGTATCTCTGAAAAAAAAAGCTGCAGGCTGTTTCCCTGAAGCCTAGGACAGTATGTCCACCATTCTGGAAGCAGAGCCCACTTTAACAAAGAGTTAGAAGCAAAGAAAAAAAGCTAGAAAATGAGCAAACAGTAGGAAAAAAAAATCTGACCATGAATAATTACTATGGTGGCAAGGAAAATCAAAACATACACTCAGAAGATGGCAAAGTCAAAGCTTCTTCATCTAAAGTTTCCAACTAATATATGAATTGGTCTCAAGCCATGAAAAGCTCAAAAAGAATTTTAGAAATTAAGTAAGAGAAATAGAGGAAAAATTGGGAAGAGAAATGAGAGTGATGCAAGAAAATCATGAAAAAAATCCAACAGCTTGATAAAAAAAATGCAAGAAAAAAATACTTACAAAAATAATGCTTTAAAAAACAGAATAGACCAAATGGTAAAAGAGGAGAAGAATGAAGAGAAGAATGTCTTGAAAAGCAGAATTGGCCAAATGGAAAAAGAGGCACAAAAATTAGCTAAAGAAAAAAAGTCACTGCTTCTTAAAGAGTTGATCAAATATAAAAGGAGGTACCAAAACTCCCTGAAAAAAACAATCCCTTAAAAATTAGAATTGAACAAATGGAAGCTAATGACTTTATGAGAAATCAAAACAAAACAAAACAAAACAATAAAACAAAATTGAAAGTGAAATGCACTGTCTATGATCAGTTGTGAATGATTTAGTTATTTATAAAATACAATGATCCAAGAGAACACTGAAGGACTTATGATGAAAAATGCTATTTATCCCTATACTACATGATATAATCTATAGATAGATTACTGGTGGTATCTTAATACAGATTGAAATATACTTTTTTTTAAACCTTCTTCATTTTTCTTGAGGATTTTTTTTTATATTTTCTTTCACAACATGACTAATATGGAAATATTTTACATGATTATACATGTATAATCTAAATTGAATTGTTTGCCTTCTCAATGTGAGCAGGGAGGGAGAAGGAAGGAAGGGAAAGAATTTTAAAACCAATGTTTAAAATTGTTTTTACATGGAACTAGGGGGAAATAAAATACTAAATCTATTTTTTAAATCTTCAAGAATCCTTTTAGCCACTTTCAAAATAGTTCCTGCCTACATATCAGAAGACATAGGATAAGAGCATAGACAGTTGATCTAGTGGAATCTCAAAACCCTTCTGGATATAAATCTTTTGGCATGTCCCCAGATGTCCAGTAATATTTTCAGTCTTCACAGATAGGCTCAGAATAGCTCACATGGTTCTGCACAGTTTCTAGCTATTATTACTGACCTAGAATAGCACTTTTCTGCTTCTTCCTGCTTATCTGATCATAATTTGACTTACTGACCAGGACTCCTTCAGGGTCAGTAAGAGTTTTAAGTTTCAGAAAATAAGGACCACTCTTTTACTCTTTTACATGGGCAATACAGATGCCAAAGAACAGCAAAACAGAGTTGAGTTGATGTCTGGCAAGAATATGATCAAAATTCGGAAGTTCTTTTTCATTTGCTCAACTTCTATATGTCAAAAGAGACAAATTACAGATATAAATTATTCATAATGTTTGACCACTTCTCACTTTGATTGTCAAAGAACCTCAAATATATGTGAGGTTTACTGCAAACACAATATACAATTATGGAAGGGGGAGGTCTGAAGAAAGTGTTTATCATGATCACAGATTCAGCTAATTTTCTAATTTCCCTAACCTTTCCCTTAACTTGCCATTCAGTCAAGTCTACCTTTTCATGGCTCCATGGACCATATTGTCCATGATGTTTTCATGACAAAGATACTGGAGTGGTTTCCCATTTTCTTCTCCAGCAAATTATGGCAAACTGAAGTTAACTGACTTGCCCTTGGAGCTTATTAAGTGTCTGAGATCAGATTTGAATGGAAATCTACCTGACTCCAGACTCAGAACACTCTATACATTGAGCCACCTAACTATTTGCCTCCTAGACAAATAGAGGTTAAGTGACTTGTCCAAGTGATTTTCCCCAGAGCTAGTAAATGTCTAAGGTCAGATTTGATCTCAGATCTTCCTGACTGTAGGGTCAACAGTCTATTCATAGAGTTATGTAGGTACTCTTTCCTACTTATTCTTTTTTTTCCCAGCATCTCTCCCCATCTGTAGCTAGCATTTTTTCTTTTGCTCCTGTTATCTACTTCATCTCTGGCTCTAGTTACAAATATGAACTTCATGCTTTTTAAAAATATATTATCATTACTATGAACCCTGGCCCAACTTTACATAGAGAGAATAATCAAATGAACACATGATATGAATAGAGGGGGGACTGAAAAGCCCTTCTACCCAAGATATCTCCTCCTACTGATCTATCCATGCTGTATGAAAATTCTACCACTAGAAATGCTTTCTTTGGAGTTGCTACTATCCTGTTAACATGAAATTCTCTTGGAAGAGATTTAAATGCATACATATGCATATGTATATAATTAATAAGACCATAGTATGACTCCTTTCCAATTTAAAAGCTAACTTAGGTGGGAAAGTATTACACATAAGTTTAAAGCCTAGGGCTATACCAATCAGAATCATCGTCATATTTTCAACAAACATTTACTCAGATATCTTATTAAGAATAAGATAGTATGTTAGGTACCATTGGGAATACAAAGATGAATCAAGAAGAATCAATGCCCTCAAGAAATTTGCAGTGTAGTTGTATAAATAAGGCATGCACACATGAAAATAGTTACAGTCTAAAAAGGTACTACATCTTTCATAGAGTAGTAGAAGAACATAACATCCAAAAACTATCACAAAGGACATCTTTAAGTTGTATCCCCGAAGAAATGGGGGAAGAGAGAAGGAAGAGTGCCCATGAAGGGACATACCATAAGTATATAACAGCTAATAATTTAGTTATCAGTTATCCTTTTATTAGAAATGAACAAAACTAGGATATAGAATAAGGTGGGGAGGGGAAAGAGCATTGAAGAAAAAGTAGAAGAGAGTTAAAGAGACTTTTGTTAGAAGAATAGAATACCAAAGACAAAATTCTCTTTCTTTACAATTTTTCTCAAAGTTGTCCCTATCTCTATATTAACCCCCCCCCTTTACTTTCCCTCTCTTTTTCTTCTTGTCTTTACTTTGCTTCCAATCTATTCCCACATTCTCCCACTTTGGCTCATTCTCATTTTCTGCTTTTTTGCTTCAATATGATTTTTTTTACCCTCTATACTCAAGGTGGTACCATTGGTTATGAGGAGAACCCAGTTCTTTTTGGTCCAATCCCAATTCTTCTGGTTTCAAATTTTTTTGCTCTTTGCATTTTCCCCATTTCTTTAGTGGCTTTGGAATTTTAAAACAATCCTAAAGTCTTAATGAAGGAAATTCATAGCAAGGGGTACCATCATTATAAAAAAAAAAACAAAACAAAACAGGAAGCTTCAGAGGATATAAGAGAGAAAAAAAAAATTCTCAAGAGGGAGTGGCCCAGTTCTGCCTGTGAGCAAAAGACAGAAAGTCTGCCTGCAGAACTGCACTGTTTGATCTTAAGAAAAGGAAGAGGTCCCCAGTACTAAAAGAGTAAGTTTTTTTGTCTTATAACTATATTTCACATTTTTCTTTTTGAAATTCAATTAGAGTTTCTTTTGATGTAGCTTCTTCTCATAGGTCACAGGCAGTCATGGGTGATGGGAAGTATACTAGCAGAGTATAGCAGAGCTGTTGAGAGAATACAAAGATGACAGTGATAACACTGGAAATACTAAAATAGCTTCAACTGGAATTAGAGTGTAATTAGGTCATCCTTCTTTAAGCTGAGACTTTCATCATGAAAGAGTTGACTTGTAAAAAATTAACAACTCACCTATGGAGTAAATTTTCCCTTTTTCAAATTTTTACTGACAGTCAACATGAATTTATTCAACAGTTACTATGAAAGGCTGAAACAATCTAATGAGGAAGACAATACATAAACTCTGTACAGACAAGATATGTACAAGATAAGTCAGAGATAATTTCAAAGAGAAGGCACTAGTGTTAAAAGGGACCAGGAAAGTTTGGTTACATAAGATAGAATTTTAGCTGAGACTTGAAGGAAGCCATAACATAGGGGAGAGTCAGTGAAATTTTCCAGTACTGGGAGGTAGAGTATAAAAGTCAGGAGTCCTATGTCTTTGGATTATATAATACTTGGAGAGGAAACAAGTGTGAGACTGGAAAGGTAGGAAGGGAACAAGTTATTATGAGTTTTAAAAGTCAATCAATCAATCTTAAAAATCTAATGTGTTCCAAGCACTGTGCTAATAAGCTCTGAAAACAGTGTATAGACTAAGTTTAAAGATAAGTTATTGATTGCTGCTTGCTATGACTCTCTGAGTCTCTGATTCAAGTTCCCAATCCCCACAAGAATCTGAAAATTACAGTAAATACTGTCATTTCAACTCCCAAGTATCTTAAACTTGCTTAGACATTTCAATTATGGGTGATGACCTTCATAGTTGCATGGAGATTAAAGGTGGTATGTTGAGCATGAATGAACTACAGAAGTATAGTTTATATCATCTTGCCCATTTTTGGCAATTCCAGAACAAAGGAAGGAGTAATAGAATATCCCTGGAGAACCCTAAATTCTACTCTGTTCCAATCTTATATATTACCCAGGTAGGTAGTGCCAAGCTGATTAAGAAGCCGTCTGTACGATATGATTCAAAATGTATCAGGAAATCTTTCCTTTCCCTTAAGAACACCTGTCTCACTGGCTTTCTAGCATCTGAAACTTCAATTGAAATTCATTCTTTAAAGTGGATTTTTTTTGTTCTTTGTTCAGATCAATTCAACTGACCAAGTATTTATTTAGCATCTAAGAAAATATTAAGTTGTCTTTGCCTTCGAGGAATTTATATTACTGGATGGATATGACGTTTGACTATAAGAAAAAATCATGACTCAGAATGAAGGAAGTAAAAGAGAACTTAGTAAAATAGGATCATGTCAGTACAGAATCATGCAAGATACTATAAGAGATAAGGAGAGGAAGAGGTCATTTGTGGCCAGGTTGTTAAGAGAAGGATTCCTGTAATAGGGAGATTGGATTCCACTTGATGAGGAAAAGGGAAGAAATAATCAGACAGGATATCCTAGGAATTCTTTTTTATTACTTAATATTATATCTTTTTCCCAATTACATGTAAAAACATTTTTAACATTTATTTTTAAACTTTGAGTTCCATGCTCTCCCTTTCTCCCTTCCTACCTCTCTCATTGAGAAAGCAAGCAATTTGATGTTATACCTGTGTGATCATGCAAAACATTTCCATATTAATCATGTTATTCAAGAAAACAGTCAAAAAATTCTAGAAAAATAAACTAAAGACAGCATGTTTCAATTTGTATTCAGACACCATCAGTTCTTTCTCTAGGAATGGATGGTATTTTTCATCATAAGTTCTTCAGAATAGTCTTGGATCATTGTATGCTGTGAACAGCTAAGTCATTCACAGGTGATCAACTTAGAATTTTGCTGTTACTTTGTAGACAGTACATTTCACTTTTCATCAGCTCATGGAGGACTTTCTAGGTTTTTCTGAAAGTGTACTGCTAATCAATTCTTATAGCACAATAGTATTCCCATATTCACATGCCGCAATTTGTTTAGCCATTTCCCAATTGAGGGGCATCCCCTCAATGTCCAATTCTTTGCCACCAGAAAAGATCTGCTATAACTATTATTTATTTACAATTCTTTTGCCTTTTTGCTTTTAATCTCTTTTAGGAATTTGGGCTTAATAGCGGTGTTATCAAAAGATGTGCAAGGTTTTATACCTTTTGGGCACAGTTCATAAGGACTCTAAAGTATATTGGAATCAGTTTACTACTCCACCAGTAGTTCATTAATGTCTCATTTTTCCCATATTCTCTCTAATATTTATCATTTTCCTTTTTCTATTATCCAATTAAATAGGCATGAAATAGTACCTCAGAATTGCTTTAATTTGCACTTTTCTATTCAATAGTAAGATAATTTTTAATATGGTTATAGATAGCTTTTATTACTTCATCTGAAAAATGTTTATATCTTCTTATCACTTATAAATTGAGAAATGACTTATTTTTATTAAAGCTTTTTATTTGCAAAACATATGCATGAGTAATTTTTCCTCATTGACCCTTGCAAAGCCTTCTGTTCCAAATTTTTCCCTCCTTCCCTCCACCCCTTCCCCTAGGTGGCAGGAAGTCTAATACATGTTAATTATGTTAAAATACCTGACAAATTGAATATGTGCATACATATGTATACAGTTATCTTGCTGTACAAGAAAAAACGGATCTACAAGAAAAAAAAATCTGAGAAGGGAAACATAATGCAAGCAAACATCAATAGAGAGTGTGAAAATGCTATGTTGTGGTCCAGACTCAGATCCCACAGGCCTCTCCCTGGGTGTATATGACTTTCTTTATCACTGAACAACAGGAACTGGTTTGAATCATTTCATTGTTGAAGAGAACCACGTCCACCAGAATTGATCATAATGTAGTCTTGTTGTTGCCGTGTGTAATGATCTCCTGGTTCTGTTCATTTCACTCAGTATCAGTTCATGCAAGTCTCTCCAGGCCTCTCTGAAATCATCCTGCTGGTCATTTCTTACAGAACAATAATATTCCATGACATTCATATACCATACTTTATTCAACCATTCTCCAAATGATGGGCATCCATTCAGTTTCCAGTTTCTAGCCATTACAAAAAGGGCTGCCACAAACATTCTTGCACATGTGGGTCCCTTTCCTTCCTTTAAGATCTCTTTGGGATATAGGACCAATAGAAACACTGCTGGGTCAAAGGGTATGCACAGTTTGATAACTTTTTGAGCATAGTTCCAAATTGCTCTCCAGAATGGTTGGATCCGGTCACAGTTCTACCAACAATGTATGAGTGAATGACTTTTATTTTTATAAATTTAACTCAATTCTCTACATGTTTGAAAAATGAGGCCTTTATCAGAGAAACTTGCTTCAAATTTTTTTTCAGTGACTATTGTTATGTATTTTCCTCCATCCTATTTCCCCCAATATTTATTCTTTTCACTCTCTCCTTCCATCTTGTCGCTTCTCAAAAGTGTTTTGTTTTTGATTAGTACTTCCCTCAATCTGGCTTTCTGGGCAGCTAGGTGATGCAGTGGATAGAGCACCAGGCCTGAAGTCAGGAGGCCCTGAGTTCAAATCTGGCCTCAGACACTTAACATGTCCTAGCTGTGTGACCTTGGGCAAGTCACTTAATCCCAATTGCCTCAGCAAAAAAAAAAAAAAAAAAAAAATCTGGCTTTCCTTCTACAACCTCACCTTCTTCTCTTATCCCCTTCCCTTCCTACTTTTGTGTGGAGTAAGAGAGATTTCTATACTCAATTAAGGGTGCATGTTATTCCCTTTGAGCCAGTTATAATGAGAGTAAAGTTCATTCACTCCCCTTCATTTCCTTCATCTTTCCCTCCACTGTAAAAACTTTGCCTTGCCTCTTTACCCTATTCTACTTCTCCCTTTCTCTTTCTCCACTTGATTTTATTTTTTTAGATATGGTTCCTTCACATTCAATTCATAACTGTGCTCTCTGTCTATATATGTACTTCTTTTAACTGTCTTAATAATGAGAAATTTTTATGAATTACTAATTTCATCTTCCCATGTAGTAATGTAAATAATTCTACCTTATTAAGGATAAAAGATAAAAGAATGAAGGATTAAAGATAAAAATATGATTTCCCTTTCCTTTGTACTTTTTTATGCTTTTCTTGAGTGTTGTGTTTTCAACTCAGATTTTATATTCAGATTTGGTTTTCCCATCAAGAATTCTTGAAAGTTCTCTATTTTACTGACTATCCATTTTTCCCCTAAAGGATTATACTTAGTTTTACCAAGTAGGTGCTTCTTGATTGCAATCCTAGCTTCTTTACCCTCTGGGATATCATATTCCAAGCCCTCCAATACTTCAATATAAAAGCTAGATAAAGCTGTTATTCTGACTATGGGACCCACCATACATGAATTGTTACTTTCTAGTCACTTGAAATATTTTCTCTTTGGCATGGGAGCTCTGGAATTTTGCTCTAACATATCTGAGATTTTTCATTTTGGAATCTCAACAAGTGATCAGTGTATTCTTTCAATTTCTCTTTTGCTCTCTAGTTTTAGAATCTCAGGAAAATTTTCCTTGATAATTTTCTGAAAAAATGATGTCTAGAGTCTTTTTTTTTTTGGTCACAGTTTTCAAGTGATCTAATTTTTTAAATTATATCTTTGGATCTATTTTGCAAGACAATGGTTTTTCCCGTGAGATAGTTTACATTACCTTTTTTTTTTTTTCCCAATCTTTTGGTTTTGTTTGATTGTTTATTGATCTCATAAAGTCTTTAGCTTCCATTTGTTCAATTATAATTTTTAAGGGATAATTTTCTTCAGTGAATTTTTGTATCTCCTTTTTCATTTGCCCAGTTGTTTTTTTTAAGAAGAATTTTTTTTTTCCTTCAGTGAATTTTTGTGCCTGTTTCCATTTGGCCAATTCTGCTTATCAAGGCATTCTTTTCCTCATTTGCTCTTTGTACCTCTTTTATCATTTGGCCTAGTCTATTTTTAATGTGTTATTTTTTTCAGCTTGTGTGTTTGTATGTGTGTATGTATTTTACCAAGCTAAAGACTTTTTTCTTGATTTTCTTGCATCATTCTCATCTCTTCCCACTTTTTCCTTTTCCTCTCTTACTTGACTTTCAAAATCCTTTTTGAGCTGTTCAGTGGTCTGAGATCAATAAAAATTTTTCTTAGAACTTTTAAATATAGTAGCTTTGACTTTGTTATCTTCTTCTGAGCTATACAATCAAATGCTATGAAAAAGTATTTGTATTTGAAGACTAAAGAATTTGAAGTGGGAAAGTGACATGATCAGACTTGGACCTTGAGGAAATTATTTTTTCATCTAAAAGGATGGATAAATGTGAATATATTAGAGAAAGTTAACAATCTAAATCTTATTAGTCATTTATATATTAGCATGAATTACTTCATTCAGTTTTTTTTCCCCTGAGAGGAGGTCTCAATAGTGAAGACAGTAATGAGAAAGTTTAAAGAAATTGCATAATTTATCCAAAATAAGGAGAGATAGAAATTAGGAGAAAGTGCCATTTAAAAGAGGTTTTTGGAGTACTGAACTCTATCCTTGCATGCTTCATAGTTTTCAGTAAAGTTGACTCCTAATTTTAGAAATTCAGTTCGGTCAATGAAGTTTTAGTGTCATCCTTTAACTAGGATTCTTACCTCTCACAATAGCTGATTTGAGTCACTCTATCAGTGTTGCTAAAATTGTGTCTCTCCCTCCATAAACTCTGAGGTCTTATTTGCCATTATGCAAACCATAAATGGCCACAAAAAAAGGGCCTGCCTTTGCCAGCAGGTAAATCAAATTAATGAACAATTAAATCTATTTGGTAACTTGTGGGATGTTCCTTTAAAACACACACACACCAGTTGTGGCCATTACAGATGTTTGGCCATGAACAGAAGTCTGTTAAGACTTTTTTCAAGTGGAAGACAAAATTAGGGCTGAGAGTGAGGAACAGAAAGCAGGAGAAAAGGAAGCAAAACTAGAGAGCATAGAAAGGAAAAGAGGAGTGGAACAAAAAAACAGGAAGGATAAAAAAGAGAAGCCCAAAATCACATGTCAATGACTTGGAAGAAAAAAATAAGAATAAGATGCATAATCATCACAACTCTCATTTATACAGCACATTCAGATTCTCCAAGTTGTTTCTTTGGAACAATCCAAAGAAGCAAACTATATATGTAGATAGGAAGGTTTTTCTCCCTGATCAAAATGCTGCTCCAACACAGGGCTAAAATAAAAAAGGGGATGTTACTCTTGATAGATTAGATAGATAGATAGATAGATAGATAGATAGATAGATAGATAGATAGATAGACAGATAGACAAACACAATAAAGGCGGGAATTTGAGCAGGGAGAATGGAAGCCAATCACCTTACCACCTTCACTTTGCTTTTGGATGGAGGACAATCACCTTGCCTTCACTTTACTTATGTTTTAATCAATTTCATTTACTTGACAATATAGAGAGACCTTGAAAGTAAGGTAGTCTTTAGACCAGAGCTTTCATACAATTCCTGTGAGATCCTTGAGGCAGTCTTCTTAAATGGATTGGAGGCTGGCACATGATCCTCATAAGGGGCTGAACAGGAATCACAAGGATTTTCTAATCAAGTTTCCCATGACAATAGACTACAATTCAACATTAGATACAGGGTGTTAAAAAAGACTCAATTTTAGGCTATGGACCCTGTACCTATTTTTGTTGAGCAGTTCCCTTACCTTGAAGTGGTACCTTAATTATGATTAATGAGGTGTTAACCTGTTCTTTTTTTTTTTTTTTTTTTTTTTTTTTTGCTGAGGCAATTGAGATTAAGTGACTTGCTCAGGGTCACACAGCTAGAGAATGTGAATGTCTGAGGCCAGATTTGAACTCAGGTCCTCCTGACTTCAGAGCTGGTGCTCTAACCACTGCACCACCTAGCTGCCCCTAGCCTGTTCTTTTCAAGGAGAGGCAGTCTAGTGACTTCACCGTAATCAGCTAGAGTCCAGTGGCTGTAAAGAGAGGAAATCCAGAAGCTGATTGCAGGAAGGATGCCCAGCAGTGACTCCAAATCTACAAAGCAAAGCAACTATTGCAGACCAGAGTTGAAACTCCAGAAAAGAAGAGCAAAGAACAGCATGATGTCATTACCAGAGGAATTCTGCTGTGTTGAAGGCATGGCAATACATCTTAGAAAATTGCTTCCCTCACAACAAGGGATACTGAAATTGAGATCAGAAGATATGAATTTAATGTCTTATACATTTGTGCTCTCCACACACAATCTTTAGAAAAAGACATTTCTGGCAAGTGTTTTTTCATGTACATTCCCTGAGCACAACTATTTCTTACATGTATACTCCCCAGGTATAGTCTCAGGTCATGTATGCTTTCTGAGTATGTGTCCTCTTTGTTGTGTAAAATAACTCGGTGGAGAATATATCCCATATCTAAGCAGAAGGGATCTTTTCTTGTCATTTTATTAACTATTTTGTTTCATTAAATGCCTTTTGTTTCAACAATTCTTTTTTTGCCAGACTGGTAAATAAACCCACAAGTTGGGGCTTGTGAGCTATAATTTTGGAAGCTGCTGACCTACAGAATTTATCACCTCTGGATTGGCTTTTGTAGGATACCAACTATGAAAGAGATGACCCAGGAACAGCAAGTGCAAGTATTATTACCTACTTGCCTTTAATAGAAGTTAAGTAATTTGTCTAAGGTTGTAGAGCTAGTAAAAGGGATAGTTGGAATTTGAAATTGAATTTGAGTATAATCTCAAATCTAGGATCCTTTCTTACTTCACAGTTCAGGATAGGGGAAATACTTTGTAATCCTTAACATATTGTAAAAATGTGACTTATTATTTCCAGTATATCACATGACCTTCCATGATAGACATGTGTTAACATACAAGATGTCTCTGACAAATTAAACATTCTGTATAGCATAGTCTGTGTTATGTTTTACTAGATCTGTCATTTGGGGAGAGTTGTATGAACTGGTGTAGAATAAAGGGGGCAGAACCAGGAGAATAAATTAAACTATAACAACAACATAGAAGCAAATTATTTTGAAAGATTTGTGTGACTCTGGGCAAGTCACTTAACCAAAATTGACTCAGAAAGAAAGAAAGTTAAGAAAGAAAGAAGAAAAAAAAAAGAGAAAGAAAGCAGTTAAGATCCTTGATCAATAGTGATCAATTATTTACTAATGATAATGAATGCTGCCCACTTTCTGACATAGAAGTGATGAACTAAAAATCCTGAATGAGACATTCATCTTTTGACATAACCATTGTGAGAATTCTTTTTTGCTTGACCATGTATAATTGTTATGAGAGTTTTTTTCCCAATGAGGGGAAAAGGTATGGAGAGGAGGGAACAAATGTTAGTTTAAAACAAAAAGAAAAAACTTAGTTTTAAATTAAAAATACTTTTTTAATATGATGTATACACGTAGCCACAAGAGACTCAATGGTTTAAAATGCCTCCCTATTACATACTGACTCTTGTGATTCATTAAAAATGACAAATATATCTGAAAAATGGACTCCAAAGAATAAAGAGAGAAAATCTCATTATTCCTTTTATACAGATGGGAGCTGGACTAACAAGTAGTAGAGAGAGGGATCCTGTTTGCTTTTTGATCAAATATGAAGTTCTTATTTATTGTATCAGAATTTTGATCAAAAGATTTCCCTGGTCTTAATTACAAGTGGAAAAGCAGCATGACAGTAGCTAGAGGGTTGGTCTTGAAGTCAGGAAAGATGGAGTTCAAATTCTGTCTCTGACATATTCTAGCTGTATTACCATGAGCAAATCACAACCTTTCGGTGCATCAGACAACTTTCTAAAACAATAAGTTCCTTCATTTTCTTGCAGCACAATAGTATTGCATTATATTTATATACCATAATTTGTTCAACCATTATTCAATTGATGGGCTTTACCTTAGTCTTTAGCACCATGAGAAAAGCTATAAATACTTTCATACAAATAGGACCTTTTTTTCTTCCTTTGATTTCTTTGACATATAATTCTAGGGGAATGTCATTGGGTCAAAGGGTATGCACAAACATTGTATGATAATCAACTCTGATAAACAAATTCTTTTTTAGCAATACAATGATCCAAGACAATTCTATAAGACTCATGATGGAAAATGTTATTCACATCAGGAAAGAATTATGGAGTCTGAATGCAAATGCACACTGTTTTCATTTATGTGGGGTTTGTTTTTATTCTTTTTCATATTTTTTTGCTGTTGTTTTGATTCTTCTTTCACAACATGACTAATGTGATCTATTCTAGTGGACATGGCTCTTTTAAACAATGAGGTGATTCATGCCAGTTCCAATGGCCTTGTAATGAAGAGAGCTAGCTGCATTCAAAAAGAGGACTGTGGGGACTAAGTGTGGATCACAACATAATATTTTCACTTTTTTGTTGTAGTTTGTTTGCATTTTGTTTTCTTTCTCATTTTTTTCCCTTTTTAATCTGATTTTTCTTGTGCATCATGATAATTGTGGAAATATATACAGAAAAATTGTACATATTTAACATATTGGATTACTAGTCATCTGGGGGGAGGAAGGGAGGGAAAAAAATTGGAACACAAAGTTTTGCAAGGGTGAATGTTGAAAATTATCTATATATTTGTTTTGAAAATAAAAGGCTTTAATTTAAAAAAAAAAGGATATGCACAGTTTAGTAACTTTGGGGCGTAGTTTCAAATTTCTTAGAAAAGACTTTCACCCAGTTTTGCCTTTATTACAAAATAGGCCTCCAAGAAGGCAAGTGCAAGAACCCCAAGAATCATTCTTCTGCTTTTGGGAAATTGGTCAAGTGAATTCGTATTTCACTCTCTAAGGGTACCCAAAGAGAGAGGGTCCAAAACACCTAACTCTGTGGTGTAAAATAGCATTCTTAAGTGATAGTATCTAAGGAAATGTGAAAGTAGCTGGGACAAGAGAATGGGTTTAAATCCTGATTCTGCCACTAGCTGTGTGACGTTATTCAATTTATTCATCTTCTCTGAGCTACAGATCCTTTATAAAATATAATTTAGAAAGGACAAAAGCTTCCTTCCATTTCTCATAGTCTGTGAAAAGTTTAGGTGGTTTTTGTTTGTTTGCTTTTAAAAACAAGCTCTTCCCTTCCTGTTGGTTAGAGAAGAAATTAAGAGAAGAAATAAAATAGCTTTGAGTTCACAATATGCAAGTAAAAATGACATGAGATCAGGAAAGGAAGAAGAGAAACTTTCACAGCAATAATACCTAAAAATCCAAGACCTACCACTGTGGAATTGGCATCTACTGTCTTCCTCCTTCCCTTATGGCCCCATTCCCACCCTAAAAGCCATGATTCTTCCAACCCTATTGTTGTTCAGTCTTTGGTGATCCCTTTTAGGGTTTTCTTGACAAAGTTACAGATTTGCCATTTCTTTCTCCAGCTCATTTTACAAATGAGGAAACTAAGGTCAAACAGCTAGTTAAATGTCTAAGGCCAGATTTGAACTCTGGAAGGTAGGTCTTCTGATTTCAGGCCTTCCCCTCTATCCACTGTGCCATTTAGCTGCTCTATAATTGTTTAAAAAATATTGGAAGATAGGGCTTCTCATTTATTCTTCTCTTTAACTTTTTGAAATTTAATTTCACATTACTTTTTAAATTTACTTTTATTCTGAATTTAAATATCAAAAAAGAGCATTTCTATGCATTTAAGAAAAAATAATTATGTATATCCATTTTTCACCACTTCCCTTTTTTGAAGTATGCAATATATTCTCCACATTATTTGCAGAAATATCCTGCTAGTCATTTGTGCTCCTTTCCAAATTTTCTTCTATTTATTTTGGTGGACTATAGGAAATTTCATTCTTTTGGGGGAGGGGGAGAAGCTAATCCCATCCAAGAACCCAATTAACTCAGAGTTTAAAAGGAGGGGATGGAGGAATACAAGAAAACCCTCATAACAAATAAATTTACTCAAACAAAACCAACCAAATAGGGGCCATGTCCAAAATTACATGGCTCTGCAATTTATGTTCATCATCTTATAGTCAGGAGGTGGGTAACATTTTAGTTCTATTGGAGACAAGGTTGGTTGTGGTTTTAATCAGAATTCTTAAGCCTTTCAAAATTATTTTTCTCTGCAGTGTTATTATCTTCATAAACAAAGTTCTCCTGGATCTATTCACTATGTTCTTCAATTCATACCACTCAGGACTCTTTTGTTGTGGTGTAATACCAACAACACATTATAATATATTGCATTATATCACACACCACAATTTGTTCAGTCTTTTCCTAAGTGTGTAAGAAGTAATCTTAGGAAGTTCCTTAGATTCAAATTCTTCACCAATTTCTTCTCAGTAACAACCCCATCCTCCAACCTCTCCCCAGCCTCACCGCAGCCCATCTTCCCTTGTCCCCAACACACACACACTTAACTACTGGGGAGTTTATTTTGTTAGTTTCCTACATACATTTTTTTTTAATATATGCTTTATAAGGAGAAAGAAAGTTAATTTGGAACTCAAAAGTTTTTGCTAAACAAATATTAAAAATGGTTCTATATATAAGTGTAATAACAAAATATTAAATTTTTGTAAAAATTTAAAAATTGAAAAAATTTTAAAATATGCTTCATGCACATCTTTTGTATTTACATCATAGTTTTTCTTGCGGTCAAGAAAAACAGTTAAGCCATCAGATACTGTGACCACATGTGCATTCAGTATTTTGTTCTCATATTCCCTGTCTCTCTGTCGCAATTTACTGTTTCCCTTTAACTTCTCAGAATTGGACCAAAGGAAGGGGAGAGAGAGTACTGAGGAAGGGCAGAGATTACAGAGGAAGAGGAAGAAGAAAGATACCAGTACCTGTCCTTATTTCCTCTCTTCAGACCCAACGACTACCACTTCTTTTGGGCCCAAAAATTGGTTGTACTGGCCAAAGGAAGTCATTATATATCAAGGAGAGATGAAACAGCAGCAAAAAAATGAATAGTTCTGTTTCTGTCTCTGTCTAGAAGAGCTGCAATAAGAATAACTCTACAACAAACAAGGTACTTAGTCTCTACCTGAGGAATTAACAATCCTGCTCAGAACATGGCAACTGCCAAATAAGTGATGAAGGAATCAAATGCTTTAATGAAGCAGTGTCCAGAGCAGCTGGATGGTACAGTGCTTAGATCATTTTGGCCCTGGAGTTGGTGGATCTGAGTTCAAATGTAGCTATTAGACAATTACTAATTGTGTGACTTGAAGAAGTCATTTAACCCTGATTTCTTCTTTTAAAAAAAAAATGTGGGTTATGGCCAAAGTGGTTATAAGGGGTAATTTTATATCTCTAGATGCTTACTTGCATAAAATAGAGAAAGAGAAGATCAATGAATTGGGCTTAAAATTAAAAAGCTAGAAAAAGAGCAAATTAAAAACCCTCAATTAAATACCAAATTGGAAATTCTAATAAAAGAGGAGATTAATAAAATTGAAAGTAAGAAAACTATTGAATTAATAAATAAAACTAAGAGTTGGTTTTATGAAAAAACCAACAAAATAGATAAGCCTTTAGTTAATTTGATTAGAAAAAGGAAAGAGGAAAATCAAATTATTAGTCTCAAAAATGATAAGGGAGAACTTTCCTTCAATGAAGAGGAAATTAGAGTAATAATTAGGAGTTACTTTGCCCAACTTTATGCCAATAAATTTGATAATCTAAATAAAATGGAGGAATATCTACAAAAATATAGATTGCCCAGCTTAACAGAAGAGGAAATAAATTATTTAAATAGCCCCATTTTAGAAAAAGAAATAGAACAAGCTATTAATCAACTCCCTAAGAAAAAATCTCCAGGGCCAGATGGATTTACATGTGAATTCTACCAAACATTCAAAGAACAATTAATTCCAATACTATGTAAACTATTTGAAAAAATAGGGGAAGAAGGTGTACTACCAAATTCCTTTTATGATACAGATATGGTGCTGATAGCTAAACCAAGTAGGGAGAAAATAGAGAAAGAAAACTATAGACCAATTTCCCTAATGAATATTGATGCAAAAATTTTAAATAAGATATTAGCAATGAGATAACAGAAAGTCATCCCCAGGGGAATACACTATGACCAAGCAGGATTTATACCAGGGATGCAGGGCTGGTTCAATATTAGGAAAACTATCAGCATAATTAATTATATTAATAACCAAACTAACAAAAATCATATGATTATTTCAATAGATGCAGAAAAAGCATTTGATAAAATCTAACACCCATTCCTATTAAAAACACTAGAGAGTATAGGAATAAATGAGCTTTTCCTTAAAATGATTAGTAGTATCTACTTAAAACCATCAGCAAGCATCATATGTAATGGGGACAAACTAGAACCATTCCCAATAAGATCAGCAGTGAAACAAGGCTGCCCACTGTCACCATTTAATATTGTGTTAAAAATGTTAGCTTTGGCAGTAAGAGAAGAAAAAGAGATTAAAGGAATTAGAGTAGGTAATGAGGAAACCAAATTATCACTCTTTGCAGATGACGAGTATACTTGGAAAACCCTAAAGACTCAATTAAAAAACTGCTAGAAACAATTCACAACTTTAGCAAAGTTGCGGGATACAAAATAAATCCACATAAATCATCAGCATTTTTATATATTACCAACAAAGTTCAGCAGCAAGAGATACAAAAAGAAATTCCATTCAAAATAACTGTAGATAGTACAAAATATTTGGGAATCTATCTGCCAAGGGAAAATCAGGAACTATATGAACTAAACTACAAAACACCTTCCACACAAATAAAGTGAGACCTAGTCAATTGGAAAAACATAAAATGCTCATAGGTAGGCCAAGGGAATATTATAAAAATGATAATACTACCCAAACTAATCTACTTTTTTTAGTGCCATACCAATCAAACTCCCAAGAAATTATTTTACAGATCTAGAAAAAAATAGTAGCAAAATTCATTTGGAAGAACAAAAGGTCAAGAGTTTTAATGAAAAAAAGGCTGATGAAGGTGGCCTTGCTATACCAGATCTAAAACTATATTATAAAGCAGCAGTCCTCAAAACCATTTGGTACTGGCTAAGAAATAGAGTAGTCGTTCAGTGGAATAGGATTGGATCTCAGGACAAACTAGGCAATAACTATAGCAATTTAGTGTTTGAAAAACCCAAAGACCCCAGCTTCTGGAATAAGGAATCATTATTTGACAAAAACTGCTGGGAAAATTGGAAACTAGTATGGAAGAAATCAGAGCTTGACCCATACCTAACACCACATACCAAGAGAAGATCTAAATGGTTCATGATTTAGAGATAAAGAATGATATTATAAGCAAATTAGAGGAACATAGGATAGTTTACCTCTCAGACCTGTGGAGATAGAATAAATATGTGTTCAAAGAAGAACTGGAACTCTTCATTGAACACCTGATAGATAATTTTGACTATATTAAGTTAAAAAGTTTTTATACAAACAAAACCAATGCAGTCAAGATTAGGAGGGAAGCAATTAA
>JAJPUD010000600.1:34204-65175 GCA_023553655.1 Myrmecobius fasciatus | reverse complement strand
GTTCTGTAAGAAACGACCAGCAGGATGGTTTCAGCGAGACCTGGAGAGACTTACATGAACTGATGCTAAGTGAAATGAGCAGAACCAGGAGATCATTATAAATGGCAACAAGAAGACTATATATGATGATCAATTCTGATGGACATGGTTCTCTTCAACAATGAAATGTTTCAAACCAGTTCCAGTGATGAAGAAAGCCATATATACTCAGGGAGAGGCCTGTAGGATCTGAGTGTGGACCACAACATAGCACTTTCACACTCTCTATTGATGTTTTGCTTGCATTTTGTTTTCCTTCTCAGGGTTTTGTTTTGTTTTGTTTTGTTTTGTTTTTCCTTTTTTCTTGTAGATATGATTTTTCTTGTACAGCAAGATAACTGTATAAATATGTATACACATATTCAATTTCTCAAGTATTTTAACATAATTAACATGTAGTAGACTTCCTGCTATCTAGGGGAGGGGGGAGGGGGGAAAGAGGGAAAAATTTGTAACAGAAAGCTTTGCAAGGGTCAATGTTGAAAAATTACCCATGCATATATTTTGCAACTAAAAAGCTTTAATAAATAAATAAAGAGTAGCGTATCCCTGGATCCTTCTAGGTGCAGTCTGGCTCCAAGCTCAAGAAAGATTGAACATCTTGGAAGCACAAAATTTCCATGGAATGCACTGGGATGACAGGCAAAAGTAGTTCAGAAGGCATGGACCTAGGGCAAGGTCTAGTAATAAATCCCTCCCCTGTCCTCCCTAAAACAAGTATCCTCTTCCCCTGTCTCCCTTCACTGGTGGTTTTACATCATAGCTCATTGCACTTTCAATCTGGTATTGCCTATTGGAATATGAGATGCCAGTGTAGGGGACAATAGCAGCCACTATAGCAATCAGAAATCCGAGTATGAGTATAGGAAAAAATTTTTTTTTCTTTCTCATGAGAAAGGGTATGCAGTCTCTGATCCACAAAGCGTGGTTTTAGAGAGAGACATTTGCTTTTTTATTCCCCAATATGAATTCTCTTCCTTTACCTTCTAGCTCCTTTCCCCACTGGCTGGGGTTTCTAAAGTGCAGCTTCTAAAAATGAAGTAAGAAATCAAATGCTTGACATTCAATCCAGTCCCTGCCCCCAAAGAGCTTCCATTCTAGAAGGGAAGATAACAGTGGAAAGCTGAGGGGCAAAAAACAAGATTCTTTTCAAATCTCAGGCCACCAGCCCAGATTATAAAACTCAAACCCTGCCCCTAAGGAGCTTACATTCTTATATTCTTTTAGTTGAGATAACCTCCACCCCTCCAGTACACTGGATTTCAATTTTCTAATTTGTTTCATTTCTCCAATTTAATTTTTTATACTGTGGAAAACAAATAAATTCATTTTTCACACCAGGGAGGGAAGTTTCCAGAGATCAGATAATGAAGCATATCTCTCTTCTCAAAGCATAGAGATGATAAACTACAGAATTCTGCATACTTTGTCAGATGCTATATCACTGTTTTGGATGTTTTTGTTGTATTTTTATACCATTTTTTTCAGTCTATAAAGGAGAGTTAAAATGAATGGAGGTAAAGAAGTAGAAAAAAATGCATCATAAAACTTAAAAAAAAAAAAAACCGAAATAATTTCTAGGGAAAGCTTGGGAAAACAAAATCTTCCACAAGAACTTGTGGCCTCATTTAGCCTATAAACAAAGAAATAAATGAATGGATGAATAAATGAGTAAACAAACAAACAAATAAGTGTGCCTGACAAGACAGCCAATTACTCAAATTAGTCTAACTTTAAAAAAAAAAAAAAGTGACCTCATGGAGGGACTGAATTCTTTATGTCATTTTATCCCAATTTGGGATCTCCCTTTCTGAGGGAGCTACTTTCAAGGGAAGTTCACTTTGATCCTCAAAGAGAGAAGGATCACAGTCCCTGAAGCCACAAACATCCATCAGTGATTGAATACAGGACTTTTGATGATACTGAGGACATCTCCTTAAATTACAGTCACTGCCTGGACAATTCCATCCCAGGCTACTCCTTCACCTAAAATTAGTAAAGAATAAACATAAAAGAAATGGAGGCTCCATGTGCTTATAGACATTTAGTGGGATGGGATGCAGAAGCTTCTATTATACTCTCTCTCTTCCTGCCCTCTTTCTAACCCAGTCCCCTAGCTCCATTTCCATCAGCAGCAACTCCAGCACTTCTTAGTGAGCTTAGTGAGATAATGAGAATTTATTTTTCGAAATCACAAGTAGTTTCCATGTTATGTTATGATAGAAAAAATACTTTATACACAATCAAATCATTTTATCTTGAGAATAGTCCTGTGTAGGGGTAACTAGATGGCTCTAATGGAGAGAACATCTGCCCTGGAGTCAGGAGGACCTGAGTTCAAATTTGACATTCAGATACTTAACATTTCCTAGCTATGTGACTCTGGGCAAGTCACTTGACCCCAAATGTGTCATCAGGAAAAAAAAAATAAAAGGAGAGAGAAAGAGAATGTGTAGTACACTGTGCAAAGTATTGTTTCCATTTTTCAATGAGAAAATTAAAGTGTACAGATAGTAAGTAATACAGCACAGAAAGACCTGCATTCAAACTTGGCCTGGACACTTATTAGCTTGTCACTTCCTTCTGCTTGCCTCAGTTTGTTCAACTGTCAAAAGGGGATAATAATAGCACTTACTTAGCAGGGAATTAATAAGGACTAAAATGAGTTTGTAAAAAGTGTTTATTACAGTGACTGGCACATAGTAAGAGTTATATAAGAACTATTCCCTTATCCCTCCCTCTTCTAGTGTCATATACCTAATAAATAACTATGCTAGAACTCTAGCCCACATATTTTGACTTCCAAATCCAACTATCCTTCTAGTATAACATAGAAAAGAATTCTGGGAAGCAAAGTGATTGAGAATAATTCTTAATACTTATAGAGTTCATAAGTAGAAGGGATCTTAGAGATATTTAGTTTAATTTAACCTTTTTGTTTATCCTGTTTCATTATCAATTAGCTAATGGTTATGAGATTTTTTTGTTTTTGTTTTTGTTTTTAGGCAACAAACAACAGCGGGTGCAAAATAATAAGTTTCCATGGCTGGTGCCAAGGGGTAGACTTTGTAATTGAGGGATTTGCTGGGAAAAGATTTATAAAAACATTCCATCTTCCCCAAAGAGGTGGTATAGCATCATATTGAACATAGTTTTTTTCATTTTTCATCACACTCAAAACTAAAGAAAATAAAATATTTTCTTTCATTTCTTTCTTCCTAGGAAAAGAAGGGACCATTAAAGAAAATTTATCCTGTGAGATTCATGATGCAAATTACATGGACTGCAAATGGACAGTGAGGACAATTCCAAGGGATATCCATTATCAATTTTTTTATTCACAATCCCCACTGTAGGTTTTGGGCTTGGAGGGAAACCCCTTTATCATACAAAAAGTTTTTTTGGATTTTCCACAGTAATACTTCGGCTATTTCAGTGCTTTTGCAGATAAAGAATGTCCAAATTACAAGACAGATTCTGAAGGCACACGTGTTGGATGTCATTTTGATAACCTCTCAGAATTCCCAAACCCTTATCCATATCACTTCCTAGTAACTGGAACCAGCAATGGAAGGGAAGTCCAGTGTACTGATGACAGCATTTCACTATGGAATATTGGTAAGAATAATTTATGTTTTTTACATGTTTATGCTAGTGAGACATAGATCATGTTTTTATTTGTAATGATTGGATGAATGGTTTGGTACTGTAGCACCTCATAAAATGTACTTCAAGTGGCTTTTCTTCCTGCCTGTGCTTGGTTCAACTGAGATAAAATGTGTCTACCTCATTGATACACCAGCTGTTTCTTTTTTATTATTATTTAACATAGTCTATCTTGAAAGTTTTTACACTTTATCACCTTCACTTCCAAATATCTTTTTTCCTCCCCCTCCTTCCCAAAGAACCAACCTCCTGTAACAAAGATTTTAAAAAATAACAGTGTGGGGGGATGAAGAAAGTAGTTCAGCAAAAACTAAGCAACATATATTGTTGGGGTTGAGTAGTTTCAATTATATCCAACTCTTTGTGATACCATTTGGCATTTTCTTGGCAAGGATCTGAATCATTTCCTTCTCCAGCTTATTTTACAAATGAGAAAACTGAGGCAAGCAGAATTCCAGGTTCATACAGCTAGGCCAAATTTGAACTCTGGAAGATGAATCTTCTTGACTCCAAGCCTGGCACTCTGTCCAGTGTGCTACCTAACTAACCAATCCTGGTTCTGTTTCAGACAGAACACTCAGTATTCCACACTCATGGTTTTCTATCTCTGCAAACTCAGGAGAGAAGCTCATTTTCCTATATCTTTTCCAGAAATGAATATGATTATTATAGTTGAATGATTATTGTCATTATTATTGTTTCCATTTACATTGTTGTAGTTAATTGGCCCTTCCTGATTCTGCTTACTTCATTTTATGTCACTTCAATTCATATAACTTTTTCCATGTGTCTCTATAGTTTTCATAGTGTTTGGATTCAATAATATTCCATTCCATTCATGTCCCAGTTTAACCCTTCCCCGATCAGTGAGTATCTACTTCATTCCCAGAACTTTGGTACTACAAAAGGTAGTGCTATAAATATTTTGGTCCATATGGAACTTCTCCCCCACCCCCATGTTGGGGTATAGGTATAGCAATGGGACACTTTTTAGTGTGAAGGAAAACAGGAAAAGACATGAATAGAGAAAGTTGAAAAGTGCTCAAATCAGTCAACAAGCATTTTTTTAAAGTACTTTGTACTTCTTCCATTGAAGTAAATTAAAATTGTTCTAAATTTCTATTATTAGAAGTTTCCTTAGAAAAATTAGAAAGTTCCCTAGTGCCTCTGATTATATCAAGGAGCAGCTGGTGTTTCAGGCATCAGGACCAGGAAAAATCTGAATTCAAATCTGACCTCAGATATTTGCTAGCAATGTGACCCCAAGCAAGTCATTCAATTCTTTTTTGCTTCACTTCCTTATCTGGAAAATAAGGACCCACTGGAAAAGGAAAATTCTTCCAAGAAAATCCTATGGATCCAACTGAACAACTAGAGCAATGTTTACATCACTACTACAAGGTGCTAAAAACAACAACAAACATTTATTAAGCACCTACTACATGCCAAGCACAAAATTATTGAAGATACAAGGACAAAAACAAAAACAAACAAAACCCCCCAAAAACCCAGTTCCAGTTGGGGATAAAAAGAAAGGTTTAAAACTGTCTTAACTCTTAAGTTGTTCACAGTCTAACAGGGGAGACTACATGTAAGCAACTATGTACAAGCAAGATACGTATAGGATAAACTGGAAATAATAAACAGATGGAAGGTTGTAGCATTAAGAAAGATTGAGAAACACTCAAAGCCTATCATAACCTGATCGCTTCCATTTCCGGTCTTCTTACAGTTTACTCCCTACTCCCATGGACTCTGAGATCCTATAATATTGGCCTTCTGTTTTTCATGTAAGACACTCAGTCCTCTGCTTCTTTGCATTTTCCCTGACTGTACCCGTGTCTGGATTTCTCCCAATCTTCATTCATCTCCACCATTTAAGAAATGATCTCACTTAAATAGGGTACACAAACTATCATTTAAAATAGCTTCCCTCTTCTGCTTATTCAATAAACCAGTTCTCCCTACTGTTGAGCTCCCCCATTACAAGTTCTATTTCTGAAGTCCAGTTAGTATAATATTTTTTTATAACTTCTTGTGGATAGTCATGCCTTAGTTTGAGATATAATGGACAGAAGTGCTCTTCTCTTAATGCTGAAACATTCAAAAAGAATTGGACATGTTTTGCCTGTCCTGAGAGAAAACTGGAAATAGAGGTAAAGTAAGGTAAAACTTCCTAATAATTAGGCTTAAATGGGCCTTCTCAATAGCTATTGGAATGGTTTTCCCACAGTGGAAGTCTTAAGCAAGTGCCATATTTTATAGGTTAGTTCAGGGATTTTGTAAAGAGGAATCTTGTTCTGTTAAAGATACTGATTGGCTTCTGAAATCCCTTATACAATTCTATGATTCTGGTACCCAGATAATTCAGTTTTATTTTGGAATTAGAAATGGTTGGTGGGCAACAATGACTAACTCAGTTTTTCACTACAACAAAAAGATCTTAGACAAGTACAAAAGACTCATGAAAGTAAATGTTATCCATAATCAGATTAAAAAAACCTTAAGGACTCAATGTAGATTAAAACATTTTCTTTTTCACTTTATTCTTTCTAGTGTTTTTTTTCCTTTTGATCAGTTTCTTCTTTCAAACTATGACTAATATGGAAAGATGTTTTGCATGATAGCATATGTATAAATTTATCAACTGCCTATCATCTTTAGAAGAGAAGAACCAAAGGAAGAAGGAAGAAAACTTTGAATCTCCAAACTTTGTAAAAGGGAATGCTAAAAATTTTCTTAACATGTCACCAGAAGAGGGAGGGAAAGAAAATGGTATTTTTTTTTAAAGGAAAGGAAAAAAAAATTAGTCTATGGGAAATACAGATAGTTGTGAATGGATACTATGAATCCAAGGAAAAGGAAACCTTTGGATATTCTGTAAACAAAGGACATGGATTCTATTATAAGCAAATTGGGTTTTATAACATTTGTATAGGTGAGGATTTGAAGGCAAGGAGAAGAGAATGGCAAAGAAAGATTTGTTCAAAGAAGAACAAGAGGCTGGGGGGATGGAGGGGAATTTGTAACAAAGCTTTGCAAGGGTCAGTGTTGAAAAATTACCCATACATATGTTTTTGGGGGAAAAAAAGCTTTAATAAGAAAATGAAATAAAATCATCTCTTTTAAAAATGAAAAAAAAAAGAGCAAGACAGGTATCAGTCAAGTTTCATGTTAAGACCTTCCAAGTATGGATTTGGTGACTCAGAATAATATTGCACATCTGGCTTTGTCACTGCAAAGGGATTATTTTATTGTCATCATGCATGGCATAGGCTAGTCACAGGGGAAAGGAGGAAAGATAAAATTACAACAGAAACAGTCAGCATAAGTGATAATATAAGGTATGATTATTTAATACCAAAGAAATTCTATCCATATAGGAATGCTTCTTTTTTTTTTTAGCAAGCATACTCATGACAGGTACATTCAAATAGCTTGTTAATTTTCAAGTATGTGACCATTATCTACCATCTCTACCTCACTGTATGTATGTGTATCCTAAAATTGACAAACATCAACACACATAAACACTAAAATGCTTGGCTTCCTTCAATTCAGTTTTGTGGCTGTTTTTTTTTTTTTTAGTTGTTGTTGTTGCTGATTCAGTTTTTGTTTTGTTTTATATTTTGACACTATTTGGGGTTTAATGACTTGTCCAGGGTCAGAGTGTCTAAGGCCAGATTTTAATTTAGGTGCTCCTTAGTCCAAGACTGGGGCTTTATCTAATGTCCCACCTAGCCCATTCTGCCAGGTGCTAATGCCTCCCCCCTGTAAGAGGGATAAGATATCTTCTCTCTCTTTCTCTCCATACACATACACATGCACACATACTCTTTCATATCTGTGTGTGTGTGTGTGTGTGTGTGTGTGTGTGTGTGTAGTCTCTATTGGAATATAAGCCTCTTGATGGCAGGGATTGTTGTAATTTTTATTATTTATAGTGCTTAGCACAATTCCTGGAATATAATAAATACTTAATAAATGTTTTTGATTGATTGATTCCTGATTCTGTTTACTTCATTCTGCATTAGTTTACATAACTCTTTCTATGTTGTTTCTACATGTTTCTGTACATTCTTCAGATAATTGTAAAATTATATATTATATATTATCATGTATTATTATAATTATTTATTTTTTGAAGCACAATAATAATTCATTATATTCATGTGCCTCAGTTTGCTTATATAGTGCACAAATGAAGGGTAAACCGCATTTTGAATTGTATCTTTCTCCATTGAATCTTAAAACTAGCTGAATTATGTGTTTAGATCCCACTGTTAAACCTTAATCTTCTTCCCTTGATTATTTTGTGTAGCATTTGTATATTTTGCTTAATATATTCTGTATATTTATATGTTTCTTGAACATATATATTTATATATATATATATATACATTCCTTGCCTGCTAGTTCCCTATACCAATGAAATCACAAATCCACTTTCTATCCCTAGGGGCTGTGGTAAATAGATACTTTCCAAGGTAAGGGAAGGACTGACTTCTCTGTTATCACAATGTCTATGTTTCTATTCCAGAAATATTTAAACCACCAAATGTCACCATAAAATGCAAAGATCTTAGTTGTAGACTGGAATGGCAGACACCCAAAACAATACAAGTTCAGGACAATGACTTTGAATATCAACTTCAAATTCAAAAGGTAAATTTTTTGTCACTTCTTAAATCACTCTCCATGACTTGTCCTCCTTCCATACATTGTGTGTGCTGAAGCATCCATTTTCCTCAATCCAACCATTTCTTTCTTGTTAGAGTAATTCTGTTATTCCAAAATTTGCTCCAATCTGAATATTACCTTCTTTTCCCTGTTATTTCCTCTTCTCTAAGGTACAAGAATAGTCTTCTGTCTCTTTTTAACTTGAAAAAAGACAACAATAATGAAAAATTAATTCTTAGGCAATATGAAAGAATACTCCAACAAGAAAAAATAATGCAAAAATTATTTTATTATTGTCATCTTCATAAATAACAAGGCACAATCCCACTTTGCTATCACTTTAAACCATTTTCACTTCATTTGCTCCAGTCTCTCTGATGATGTGGTTTTTCTTCTTGCCAAGGCCAACTTCTCTACTCATGCCCTTGATTTCTCTCCTCTCCCATATCCTATAAGATTTTGCCCCTTCAATCATTTCTTATTTTTCTGTTATGATCAATTTCTTACTATCTTACCATGGCTCTTTCTCTGCCACCTACAAAAATGTCTAAGTCTCTCTAGGACTTAAAATAACAATACCCTTCACTTGACCCTATCAAGCTATCCTAGAAATTTTATTCATTTCACAATAAAACTCCAAAAATATAGGCTCATTTCCTCAACTTCTTTTCATCTGACATCCCTTTAATATTTGGTTTCCAACCCCACCACTATACTAAAAGTGTTCTTTCCAAAGTTGTCAGTGATCTCTTACCAAACAAATCCAATGACTTTTTCTGTGTTCTCTTTTTAGTTGACCTCTGTGCCGCTTTTGATTCATAGATTACTTTTCCCTCCAGGATGCTTTCCCTTACATTTATTTGTGGGATATTTCTTTCTCCTGATCTTTGACCTATCTATGTGTCCTACCTACCTATCTATCTTTCCTGTTTTAGTCTCCTTTGTTGGACCATCATCCTGAAGGACTAAATATGGTTTACTCAAAGTTCTACTGTGTGTCCTCTTCCTTTATTTCTTTCCATACTTTCTTGATGACCTCATCAACTGCTATATGTTCAACTATCATTTTTATATATTTATATCTCAATTCTATATATTTAGTCCTAAATATTCCTCTTTTTTTGCACTTATACAGTACTTTTAGAAATGTTTTAAAGCTTTTTATTTTCAAAACATATGCAGTTTTCAATATTCACCCTTGCAAAACCGTGTTTCCAAATTTTTTCTTCCTTTCTCCCCCCAACCCTTTCCCCTATAATCAATATATGTTAAACATATGCAATTCTTCTATACATATTTCCACAATTATCATGCTGCACAAGAAAAACCAGATCAAAAAGGGAAAAAATGAGAAGGAAAACAAAAAGCAAACAAACCACCAAAAAAAAGTGAAAATATTATGTTGTGATCCACACTCAGTTTCCACATCCTTCTCTTTGGGTGCAAATGGCTCTCTCTATCACAAAACCACTGGAACTGGCCTGAATCACCTCATTATTGAAAAGAGCCTCGTCCATCACAGTTGATCATCACATAATGTTGTTGCTGGGTACAATGTTCTCTACTCATTTCACTTAGCATCAGTTCATGTAAGTCTCTCCAGGCCTTTCTGAAATCATCCTGCTGATCATTTCTTACAGAACAATAATATTTCATAACATTCATCTACCATAACTTATTCTATTCAGCTATTCTCCAACTAATAGGCATTCACTCATTTTCCAGTTCCTTGCCACTACAAAAAGGGCTGCTACAAACACTTTCGCACATGTGAATCCTTTTCCTTTGTTTATAATCTCTTTGAATTACAGACCCTGTAGAGACACTGCTGGATTAAAGGATATGCACAGTTTGATAGCCCTTTGGGCAAAGTTCCAAATTACTCTCCAGAATGGTTAGATCACTTCACAACTCCATGGGCAATGCATTAATGGGAGGCAGCTAGGTGACATGGTGGATAGAGCACCAGCCCTGAAGTCAGGAGGACCTAAGTTCAAATCTGGTCTCACTATATGATGATCAATTCTGATGGACATGGTTCTCTTCAATAATGAAATGTTTCATACCAGTTCCAATTGTTCAGTAAAGAAAGCCACATGCACTCAGAGAGAGAGATATGAAATGTGGACTACAACGTAACATTTTCATGCTCTCTATTGATGTTTGCTTGCCTTGTGTTTCCTTTCTCAGATTTTTTTTTTCTTGCAGACACGATTTTTCTTGCACAGCAAGATAAGTGTGGAAATATGCATACATATATTCGATTTGTCAAGTATTTTAACATAATTAACATGTAATGGATTTCCTGCCATCTAGGGGAGGGGTGGGGACTAGGGCAAAAAATTTGTAACAAAAAGCTTTGTAAAGGTTATTGTTGAAGAATTACCCTTACATATGTTTTGCAATTAAAAAGCTTTAATAAAAAAAAAAAATCTAGTTTCAGACATTTAATATGTCCTAGCTGTGTGGCCCTGGGCAAGTCACTTAACCTCAATTGCCTCAGCAAAAAAAAAAGTATTAGTGTCCCAATTTTCCCACATCCTCTCCAACATTCGTCATTATCTTTTCCTGTCATCTTAGCCAATCTAAAAGGTGTATAGTAGTACCTCAGAGTTGTCTTAATTTGAATTTTTCTGATTAATAGTGATTTAGAGCATTTTTTCATATGAAATTGTTTTAATTTCTTCATCTGAAAATTGTCTTCATATCTTTTGAACATTTATCTCTCTTGAATTAATATTCCATGTTATTTACTCCCTATTAGACATCTCCAGTTGGATATCTTCTAAATATCTCAAACTCAATGTTTCTAAAATAGGATTCATATTTTTTTCCAAATCTCTCTACTTTTCTAGGTGGAATCCTTCTAGTCACCCAGAATTGTAACCTCAAAGTCATTCTTTAATTTTCATTTTCTCGTTCCCCCCAATCCAATTAGTTGCCAAGACTTTCCTGCCCCCATTACAATATCTCTCATCTATCCCCTTCTATCTACTCATATAACCTCTATTCTAGTTTAGTTGTTTGTGCCCTTTCACCAGGCCTATTGAAATAGCCTTCTAATTGGTATATCTTCTTTCATTTTTTCATTTCTCTTCAGTCTATGCTCTTCACTGTTCCTGAATTGACATGCTTAATGACTATGTCATTTTCCTATTCAAAAATCTTCAGAGCATCCCTACCACTTCTAGAATAAAATACAAAACTTTTAACTTGACATTTAAAGACCTACCTTAAGAAGTAATGTGTCATAGTGGTTAAAGTGCTAGTCTTAGAGTCAAATTTTGTCTTCTTGAATCCTGCCTCTGACATTTATATTGACTGTGTGTATGGAAAAATTACTTAATCTCTCTGAGCCACCGCTTCCACATCTGCAAAATGGAGTGAGAGTGGGGTGGGCTGAATCTCCTCGAAAATCCCTTCTAGGGAACAATTTGGAACGATGCCCAAAGGGCTATAAAACTGTGTATACCCTTTGATCTAGCATTGTCTCTACTGGGTCTGTATTCCAAAGAGATCATAAAAGAGTGGAAAGAATCCACATGTGCAAAAATGTTTTGTAGTGACAAGGAACTAGAAATTGAGTGAATACCCATCAGCTTAAGAATGGCTGAATAATGGCGCAGCTGGGTGGCTCAGTGGATAGAGCACCAGCCCTGAAGTCAGGAGGACCTGAGTTCAAATATGGAAATATGGACTCAGACACTTAACATTCCCTAGCTGTGTGACTCTGGGCAAGTCACTTAACCTCAATTGCCTAAGCAAAAAGCAAAAAAAAAAAAAAAAAAAAAAGAATGGTTGAATAAGTTATGTTATATGAAAGGAATGGAATGTTATTGCTCTATAAGAAATTATAAGAAGACTGATTTCAGAAAAGCCTAGAAAGACTTACATGAACCAAGTGAGCAGATCAAGAGAATATTTTACACAGTAACAAAATTATATGACAATTACCTGTGATGGACTTGGCTCTCTTCTTTTCTTTTCTTTTCTTTTTTTTTTAACTAAAGCTTTTTATTTGCAAAACATATGTATGGGTAAGGACTTGGCTCTTTTCAACAATGAGGTGATTCAAAGCAATTCCAATAGACTTGTGATGGAAAGTGACATTTGAATCTAGAAAAGAATTGTAGAGACTGAAAGTGAATCTAAGCATAGTATTTTCTTTTTTTTTCTTTTTTTTTTAATTAAAGCTTTTTATTTGCAAAACATATGCATAGGTAATTTTTCCACATTGGCCCTTGCAAAACTTTCTGTTACAAATTTTTCCCTCCTAATCCCCACCCCCTCCCCTAGATGGCAGGAAATCTAATACATGTTAATTATGTTAAAATATTTGACAGATAGAATATGTGTACATATAGTTATACAGTTGTCTTGCTGCACAGAAAAAAAGAAAAAAAAAAAAAAACCTGAGGAGGAAAACATAATGCAAGCAAAGATCAATAGAGAGTGTGAAAATGCTATGTTGTGGTCCACACTCAGATCCCACAGACCTCTCCCTGGGTGTATATGGCTTTCTTCATCCCTGAACAACTGGAACTGGTTTGAAACATCTCATTATTGAAGAGAACTATGTCCTTCAGAATTGATCATCATGTAGTCTTATTGTTGCGGTGTACAATGATCTCCTGGTTCTGCTGATTTCACTCAGCATCAGTTCATGCAAGTCTCTCCAGGCCTCTCTGAAATCATCTTGTTGGTCGTTTCTTACAGAACAATAATATTCCATAACATTCATATACCATAATTTATTCAGCCACTCTCCAATTGATGGGCATCCCTTCAGTTTCCAGTTTCTAGCCACTACAAAAAGGGCTGCCACAAACATTCTTGCACATGTGGGGCCCTTTCCCTCCTTTAAGATTTCTTTGGGATATAGGCCTAATAGAAACACTAAGCATAGTATTTTCACCTTTTGTTTTTGTTGTTGTTTGTTTGCTTGGGTTTTTTTTTTTCTTTCTTATGATTGTTTTCCTGTTGCTCTAATTTTTTTTTCATAGCATCACAAATATAGAAATATTTTTAAAAGAATTGCACATGTTTAACTTATATCTGCTTACTATCTTGGGGAGGAAGGAGAAGGGCAGAGAAAGAAAAATTTGCAACATAAGATTTTGCAAAGGTCAATGTTAAAAACTATCTTTGCACATATTTAAAAGAATAAAATACTATATAAAATTTTTAAATAATAAAAATCCATTCCAGCTTCAAATCTATGATTCTATATTGCTAATGTCACCCACTTACCTCTCCTTATTTCATACTTGTCTTTATATTCCTCCTTTTATGTGCTATCTATCTCAGTCCAACTGACCCATTTGTTAAGCCAAATACCCATAATATTCTACCTTTTTCTCTAATGTTTGCTAAAATACTATTCCCTCTACTTTGCCTAGTGAAATATACACTTTTTTCAGAGTACAGCCCAAGTGCCATCAGTCTTACCTAAGGCCTTTCCTAATTCCCTGATTTGTAGGTATACATTCCTTTATGTACTTGCTTTGTATGTTTTTGTGTATGTACTTTGTTCAAAATCAAAGCCATTAGATGACCTAGATGGTGAAGTGGAAAGAGCTGGAGCCAGGAGAACTTGAGTTCAAATCCAACGTCAGACACTTAACACTAGCTATGTGACCCTGAGCAATTGCCTCAGTGCAAACAAAACAAAACAAAAAGGCAAAATCACAAAGCCTTGTGGCATCCCAATTTAGTAGTGGAAGAATCCAAGCCAAATTCCTGAGAAGAAATCTATTGCAGGGAGGAGGAAAGAAGAAATTTTTTATCTCTCATCCTCCTCTCTCCTTCCCCTTAGGCAACCATTTGAATTTGGGAGATCCAGAAGTCAGCTTAGAAACCAGAAGTGGTAGTAGTGACCTCTAGAACAATGGTATCCAATGAGAAAGGAAAGACCTGAAGAGCTATGTGGAAAAGACAGAGAGCTTCAAGGAGGGAGACACTTTGTGATGGAGAAAAGTGCTTGACTAAGAGGTCTTCTAACTCTTGGATCGTTAGAAAATAGTAGAGGGCTATACTTAAAGGGAACTTCATGATGACTTTATGAAAAGGGGAAAATTTTTCCAGTAATCCAGAATTGTGGGTGACCTTCTTCACTACTATTATACTTTACGTTTAAATCTACTTTTTTATTTTTATTTTTATTTTTATTAAAGCTTTTAATTTACAGAACATATGAGTGATATTTCTACATTGACTTTGCAAATTTTTTTTGTTCCAAATTTTTCCCCTCCTTCCCCTCACCCCCACCCCTAGATAACAAAACCTACTCTTTTAAAATAGAGAATGTTCTCCATATTACTTTTGAGGGGAGGGGAAGTGGGAAGGTGGTACTGAATGTTCTGTACTAGTTATTCTTATTATACTATCTCAGTAAATACATTTTTTAAAAAGTTCATTGAAGTCTAAATATTGACAATCAAAAGGAAGTACATCGGTGGAGGTTCATGAATAATATTAGAAACCCATTGTCTCCAGATTATTCCCTGAAACCCTAAGAATGAGAGTATTCTTAATCTCTGGAGATCCTGTGGTAGGAATAAGTACATTAATTTAGCATGAGCAACTCCATTTTATTTTAAAACTCATTTTGTGATTAAGTAGTTGCTGTGTAAATTGTTTTCCCATAAGAGAAGCACTTGTATATAAATTGTTTCATGTTTCAATGTTATGTTTGTATGAGTTTCCCCAAATCTAGTAAATAACTAATAAATATATGTTAATGACATTAGGAAACAAAAGCTTTGGTTGATAAGTTTCCATTCCTCATAAGATTAATGAAATGATCACCAATCAAAACTTAAATATAACTGAGAAATGCCTTTAAACAAGACCTATAAAAACACACTAGAGACAATAGCCATCATTTTGCTACTGGAGGGTCAATGGAACTGATTCCCAAATTCCCTAAAGAGTCAAGCGTCCCAGGTTTACTAGCATGAATTCATATTTACCAAAACACTACCTCAAAGGGGGACACATTGCTGGGCAGAGGGAATACTTGGCTTGAGTTCTGGTAAAAGACATGCTTACTGGAGTCTTTAGCAATGAAGTTAATGGTTTGTCCCTAAAGGGATTAATATTCATATTGTTGAATAGATTATTACATCCAGTTGATTAGTAAACAGTAATGAAATGCACTGATGAGTGTAATTCTGTTTTAGAGTTTCCATCACCTTAGTATCTGTGACAGTAAATTGGTTTAGTATATGTACCATGTGTTATAGACAGCAAAACACTAATATGAGTGAGAGTTGGGGAACTGAGCCAAGAGGGATTGCTAGAAATATAATGCCCTGATAATTCAGGACCAACAACACATATTTGGAAGATGGCCACCTGGGATAGGAAGATCATTTCATAGATTAAAGCAAATCATTCAGGACATGCTTTTTAAGAATTAGACCTGCAACCTTAATCTCACTGGCACTGTAGTTTAACTCTTCAAACTAACCCAAACCACAGCAGTTTATTGCATTAGTACTAGGGCTCCTGGACTATTTTTATTACATCAATGTAGAGAATATTAGCATAGAGAAATTCCTATGTAGCTACAGTTAGGCAATTACCCTTTAATAAAATATTAGAGAGTTGCTCTAGGGACACCGAGAGTTGAAGTGTCTTATCCATAGTCACAAGTTCTGAATCTCCTTTACCCACACTTTTTCTGAGATTTTGAGAAACTCAGGTGACAGGCCTTTCTTAGATGTGAATGACCAGTGAACTCATCAAGCAAAGAATTTTCTTAAATAAGACCAGGATATAAACCTTGGTGCAGTTCCATCAGTTTACAGAAATTAGACTTAGAGTGACATGCGGAGAGTCTGTATAGTAACAGCTCCTTGTGTTCAAAACAGAAAGAGGTAAAAGAACTGAAGGAATGCTCCCTTTCCTCTCCAGATTAAGAAAAATTAGGAGAGATTATTGGAAAGAAGGGGAATGTTTCAAACCAGATATATAAAGAAGAAGAAAAAGAAACTAAAGAGGCAAAGTAAGGAATCTTAACCTGAGGTCAAGAAGTTGGAAGGTACCAAAATACAGCAGAAGAAAGTACCATAAAGCTTTGAAGCCTCAAATGGTCAACTTCACTCTTCTGAATTTATCATTTATTTCTTTGGTGCAGATGATCTATAGCAAAATCTGCTCACAAAAATTCTATTTGTTCTGTTGATCTTGACCTAAATCTCTCTGCCTTGCTTCTCCTTTTTGGTTCATGGATTTCCTTGCATGTCTAAAGAGATTGGGATAGAGATTGGATTTATAATCCCAATTTCCTTTGTTCATGTCCAAGCTAAAAATAAAATCTTAACTTCTACATGAAGCTTCCCTTAATACCCTTAGTGTAATGCCAGAGAAATTGAGGCAAGACAGAGATTAGGTTTTTAATATTTTAATAGTGGAGAATTTGGGCTAGCAAAAACTAGCTGGCTGAATGGGACTCCTGTCTCAAGGCATCTAGCAATTAATTTCAGAAACTTTTATAGGGCTCCAGCTGTCAGGGAAACAAAGGCAAGGGGATGCAGAACACTAGGTAAATCATAATTTCAGGAAAGGATCATAACTTAGTCCTGATAGATTGGAAGTCAAGATAAGGAAGTCAAGGGCAGGAGTCAAGAGTCTGAGACAGGAGATACCCAGACATTTTAGATAAGCTATCTGGAGTTTTATGACTAACTGGAATGTAAGAGTGACCAGCGCATAAAGGGGTAAGGAAAGGGGGGTAGAGGTGGCCACAATATTTTATTCAGGGTATAGCATAATAATTCAAGGAAACTGAGGTATTACAATTCAGAGAAAATGAGGCATTACATTAGTGCTAGTGCCTTCCATCTGTTGATTTTCTCCAGTTTATCCTGAGTACATCTTGTTTGTATACCATTGTTTTCTTATAATCTCTTCCATTAGACTGTGAGATCCATGACAGCAGACTACCTTTTGCTTTTCTTTATCTACTAAGCCCTTAGCACAGGACCTAGCATATAAAAGATGTTTAATAACAGCTTGCTGTCTAATTAACTGATGTCGCTGGCCTAAGGAACTCTCATTTGAGAAAAAGCCAATTATTAATGCAGGTTGACACCTCTGAAACTTACAGTTTGGGTGAATTGCTTACTTTTATTTACTTTTTCTTTTGAAGAACATATATTCTTTTCTAATAATAATAATAATTGCAATAATATCTTCATTTGAAGATAATATGTTCATTTTATATTCATTATTATGTTCATTTTATAGTTGCAGAACCTGAAGCTAGGGGAAGTTAAAAAATTAAAAACAAACAAACAAAACTTTGTCCATGATCATATAGCTAGTAAGTAGCTGAGACAGAATTCAAATTCAGGTCTTCCTGACTCTGGTCCAGTGTTTTATCCACTTATGTGTCTCCTTAACCACATTCCAGTCATAATTCATATATCACCAAATGTCACATTTACAACCTTGCAATATGATCTCTAGTTTGCTTAATTACCCAGACCTAACACTTTTATAAATACAAACTCTAGAGGTCATAGATTTCATTCTGGTACCTCTTTTTACAAGTTATTGTCTATGAACAACTTTTTCTACACTGATATTCTTCCTCTTCTATAACTATAAATCTGGGTGGCATCTGACTTGATAGACTTACACTGGTAGCTTTCTTTCTTCTGTTCCCATCTTGGATAAACACATAGATTATCAAAATTTTAGATGACATAACACTAACATGTTGGGCAACAGAGACAGAATCCAAGAAAATCTCATAGGCTAAAATTGTGGGTTGAAACTAATAAAATGAAATTTAATAAGAATCTATGTAACATTCTGTTTTTTGGTTCAGATGCTCAATTGCAAAATTATAAAGAATATGGGAAATATGTCTAGCAACAGTTCATACAAGAGGCAAAAAACCTAAGATCTTACACAGAAAGCTCAATGAAAAAGGCAACATGAGTGAAAAACAAAAACAAAACAAAAAATGGCCAATAAATTCAAGCTTAGGCTATGTACATAGAGAAATGCTTTCTAGAATGACTCACTATCAAATCACATGTTCAGAACTAGAAGCTTCTTTTAGGACTCTAAACTGAATTTTACAGAAGATATTAATGAGAATAGGGAAGGGGATAATGAACATGACTCTAAATGACTGAAGAAATTAGATATATAAAACATGAGGAAAATCCAAGAATAATATGTTAGCTTTCTAGGATTTTCTAGATTGATACTAGAATTTGGAGGTGGAGGAATGCTCTCAAGAGGAAGAAGATTTGAGTTGTTCTATTTGGTCCAAGAGGCCCCAATTACAGTGGATAAAATAGGTGGAAATTGCTACTGAAGAAAATAATCGATTCTTATATTTTAGCCAAATCTATCATTACATTTTTTTAATGTACCATCATTCTGCTTGGAAGGAAGCTAGATGGCAGAGTGGATAGAATGCTGGCTCTGGAGTCAGGAAAAGCTGAGTTCAAATTCTGTCTCAAACTTTAGTGCGTGACCCTGGGTAAGTCACTTAACCCTGCTTACCTCAGTTTCCTCATATATAAAATGAACTGGAGAAGGAAATGGAAAACTATTTTAATATCTTTCCAGGAAAATCCAAATGACGTCACAGAGTCAGACCCAACTAATTGACAGCAATTCTGCTTGGGAAAAAAAAAAAATCATTATTAGAAAGTTGATAAAGGTTTTCCTGCTAATCAGTCAGAAAAATCCTCCCTCCTAGGCAATTTCCAAATCACATTTTGGAAAAAAAAAAAAAAAAAACATAAATAAATTCCTCAAATTACACAAAAAGTATATAAGTTTAGATTTTAAAAAGCTATTTTATCTTTGTTTCATCTTTTTTTCCCCAAATCTTTGTTCCTCCAAATTAATTTTTATTAGTTTGTCTAGCACTGCAAAGTATACCTTTGATATTTCAATTGGTATATTACTAATTCTATAAATTATTGTTAGGTTTTCTTAAATAGGCCTGATATTATTTAAACTTATGCCTTCTTGATTCAAATCACTGCTCTCTTTACCATTTTGTAATTCTTTGTAGAAGTGAACATGAAAAGAATGGGGGGAAACCATAGTTAAATCATTTTAATTCACTTTGGGATTGGTTACAATCATTCACAGGAAATCATTACTTCAGAATTTTTTCCCAAATATCCTTCCATATTTTTTCATTTGTACTAGAGGTTTTTATTGGTTTTCTTAGAAATGAAGGAAGAAATTAGGAAGGTAATTTTCCAATGGGAATTAGAATTCAAGCCACTTATTTGATTTTGCTTTTTTGTTGTTTTGTTATTCAGATTGCTGACAAAAATGTCCCTGAAGAGGTAAGTCAATATTACTTGGTCTAACATCACTGAACTTTTGATTCCAAAAGCAAAAATCAATTATTATGTTAGAGAGTAACAAGTTATTCGTGGCTTTTTCACTTTTACTAACACAAGCAAATTAGTTGCATTTATTTAGCATTATTAGCTAGAAAGATGTGTCAAAATGAAATTGAGCTCTTCTGGATAGCCACAGCTACGTAGATGAAAAACTATTCTACAGGGACTTTTTCCCCCCAAGATAACACAGTAAGTCAGACACTCCCCACCCACCTCACCCACCTCCACCCATCACTATGCTTAGACTAACTAAACTCTTATCTATGCTTTTATAGCCACTGGGTATAGTATCCATGTTGTCTGATGAGTATGTTTCTCATAACTAATAAGATGATAGATATATAATTGCCTTTTTAAAAATCCTAACTTTGCCATAGAAAACTCCTCCATCATTTTATGAATGAAAAAAATTTACTTGTTACAGTCTTATTGTAATTGGCTACTCTGATCAAGCCTAAAAGGTTGTTCAATCTTCTCAGATTCATACAACCAGCATACAAACCAGCAGGGGTAAGGGCTTAAACTCAGGTCTTTCTGACTCCAGTTCTGACCAACTATTGCATTCTATCACTTTACCTTAGAATGGTGAAAGGTAATCTTGGATAGAAGGATAGTATCTTCACTACTTTAATGCAGTCCAAGAATGTAATAATAAATTTAAAATGACAGTTCATATTCTCTGAACTTAAATTAACCATTGAAACTTCATGCTAAAAGAGAATCAAGTTCAAAATCAATGTTGGATTCATTTAAGAGAGAACATTAATTATTGAATTTCAAATTATTATTATTATAAGGCATGCTTAACTTGGCTTAGATCTTATGGGTGGGTCTAATAAGTAATAAAAATTATAGGGAGATTTCCATGAACTGATTGCTTTAGTAAAACCTTAAGTGAGAAAATAATTATAAAAATATTCTATTTGGTACTTAAATGAAGAATAAACATGAAAATTATTTTTAAAGAAGTTAGTTGTCCTTGTATCTTGCCCCTGAATTTTCTAGAGTCATCTTTGTGCTTACTAACTACTTATAAGTGGATTTTTACATCCAGCACTACACTCAAGAGGATGCCAATAAATATGTAACATCTGGCTTTATGAAGTAATGGGAGTTTAAAATGAATAATTTTAATTACTATAAGTTTAAACACTTTTGCATAAATAAAATCAATACAGCCAAAATGAAAGGGAAAGCAAGAAAGGGGGGGAGAAGGGATTCACAGCAAGTTTCTCTGATAAAGATCTTATTAGTCAAATATATGAAGAACTGAGCCAAAATTATAAAAAATGAGTCATTCCCAAACTGAAAAATAGTCAAAGAATATGAATAAGGAGTTTTAAAAATTGAATTTAATTTTTTATTACATTCTTCTTCCCCACTTCTCACTAGAGAAGGCCTCCATTTCACACACACACACATACATACACAGGCACATATGTGGATGTAATATGTAAAGCAATACTATGTGTACTTATATTTATCAGTTCTTTGTCTGGAGGTGAGCAGCATCTTCCTTCATAAATTCTTTGTAGTTAATTTGAATATTTACTATACTAAGAATGACTTAGTTGTTCACAATTATTCTTCAAAAAATATTGCTATTATTGTATACAATGTTCTCTTGGTACTATCCATTTCACTCTTCATTATTTCATGCAAATCTTTTTTTCCCCCTAAAATCAACCTACTCATAATCACTACATTATAGTAGTATTCCACAACAATCACATAGCACAACTTATTTAACCATTACCCTATTGATAGGCATCATCTCAATTTGCAGTTCTCTGCCATCACAAAAGAAAACTGCTACAAATATTTTAGAGCATATACCTTCTTTTGCAAACCTAATGGTAGTATTGCTGGGTTAAAGTCATGCACAGTTTTATAACTCAATAAACATAAGTACAAATTATTCTTCTAGGTCAAGAAAGTTTGTCATTTTTCCCTTCTATCATTTTAATCACCCTAATATGTAAGAAATATTATCTCAAAACTGTTTTAATTTGCATTTCTCTAATCAATAATGATTTAGAGAATTTTCTCACATTACATAAATTGCTTTGATTTCTTCAACAAAAATCCCATTTTGTTTCTATTTTTATATCATTTATCAATTTGGAATGACTAATATTCTTATAAATTTGACTATTTTCTATATATTTAAGATATAGGACCTTTATCTGAGAAACTATCTATAATGATTCCCCACCCTACCCCAGTTTTCTATTTGCCTTCTAATCTTGGCTACATTGATTTTATTTGTAAAAAAACTTTTTAAATGTAATATAATCAAAATGACCTATTTTGCATCAAGCAATGCTCTCTATCTCTTGTTTATTCCTAAATTCTTCTCTGATCTGATAAGTCTGACAGGGACTATGTTCCATGTTTTTCTAATTTATTTATGATATGCCCCTTTATATCTAGATCATATATCCATTTTGATCTTAGCTTTATAAATAGTGTAAGATATTGGTCTATACTCAGTTTCCAGTTGTCTCCATGGTTGTTTTGGTTTGTTTGTTTTTACTAAATAGTTTTCTTATCCCCAAAACTTAAATTTCTCCATTTCTCAAATACAAGCTTACTAAAACTATTTACAAACCTATATCTTTTTTCTTTTTTTTTAAATTTTTTATTAATACTTTTTATTTGCAAAACATATGTATGGATAATTCCTCAACATTAACCCTTATAAAGCTTTCTGTTACAAATTTTTCCCCCCTACTCCCCACCCCTCCCCTAGATGATAGGATATGCACTACATGATAATTATGTTAGAATACTTAAGAAATCGAATATATGTATAGTTATTGCCACACATCATTTTTTTGTAGGAGAAATCATATCTAAAAGAAAGAATAATCCGATAAAGGAAACACAATGCAAGCAAACCTCAATAGAGAACATGAAAATGTTATGTTGTGGTCCACATTTCACATCCCTCTCTCTGGGTGTATATGGCTCTCTTCACTGAACAATTGGAACTGGTTACAAACCTATTTCTTAACCAGTACCAAATAGTTTTGATAATTGCCACTTAATAATACACTTTAAGAGCTGGTCATGCTAAATCTCTTTTCGTTACATTTTTTTTTTTATCGCTTTGATATTTTTGACCGTTTGTTATTACAAATGAATTTTGTCCTTATTTTGTCTAGCTCGATAAAATATTTTTGGGATGACATTGAAAAGGTAGATTAATTTAGTCAGAATTGTCATTTTTATTATTGGCTCTGCCCACATATTTTACCAATTATTTAAATCTGACTATAAAAAGTGTTTGATAATTATGTTCATGGAGTTCCTAAATTTGTCTTTGCAAGTGTACTCCCAGATACTTTATGTTGTCTACAATTATTTTAAATGGAATGTTTCTTTCTATGTCTTCTTGCAAGGTTTTGTTGCTAATTTATGTATGTGCTGGTGATTTATGTTCATTTGTTTTATATTCTGTTACTCTGCTAACATTATTGTTTCAACTAACTTTTTGGAAAAAAGGGTAGTTTTATTCACCTCATTTCCAATTTTGATTCCTTCAATTTCTTTTTCTTCTTTCCATGCTATTGTTAGCATTTCTAATAAAATATTGAATAATATTAGTGCTAATAGGCATTCTTGCTTTACTCCAGATCTTATTGGGAAGGCTTCTAGAACAATGCTTGCTGATAGTTTTAGGTAGATGCTTCTGAAGAGGCAGGTTTTTGTTGTTGTTGTTGTTGTTGTTTTATTAAAACTTTTTATTTGTAAAACATATGTATAGGTAATTCAACATTAACCCTTACAAAGCTTTCTGTTACAAATTTTGCCCCCTACTCGCACCCCTCCCCTAGATGGCAGGGTATCCACTACATGTTAATTATGTTAAAATACTTGACAAATCAAATATATGTATACATATTTCCATACTTATCATTTTTGTGCAAGAAAAATCATATCTACAAGAAAAAAATATCAGAGAAAGGAAACATAATGCAAGCAAACATCAATAGAGAGCATTTAAATGTTATGTTGTAGTCCACATTTCACATCCCTCTCTCTGGGTGTATACAGCTTTCTTCACTGAACAATTGGAACTGGTTTGAAACATTTCATTGTTGAAGAGAGTCATGTCCATCAGAATTGATCATCATATAGTCTTCTTGTTGCCGTGTATAATGATCTCCTGGTTCTGCTCATTTCATTCAGCATCGGTCCATGCAACTCTCTCCAGGCCTCTCTGAAATCATCCTGCTAGTCATTTCTCACAGAACAATAATATTCCATAACAGTCATATACCATAATTTCTTCAGCCATTCTCCAATTGATGGGCATCCACTCAGTTTCCAGTTTCTAGCCACTACAAAAAGGGCTGCCACACACATTCTTGCACATGTGGGTCCCTTTCCTTCCTTTATGATTTCTTTGGGATATAAGCCCAATAGAAATGCTGCTGGCTCAAAGGGTATGTACAGTTTGATAACTTTTTGAGCATAGTTCCTAATTGCTCTCCAGAATGGCTGGATCCGTTCAGTTTCACCAACAATACATCAGTGTCCCAGCCTTCCCACATTCCCTCCAATATTCATCATTATCTTTTCCTGTCATTTTAGCCAATCTGACAGGTGTGTAGTGGTACCTCAGAGTTGTCTTAATTTGCATTTCTGAAGAGGCAGTTTTTAAAAGAAGAAATTAAAGCTATTAATAGTCACATAAAAATGTTCTAAAGTACTAATTACTAGAGAAATGAAAATTATCAGACAGCTAATATGAAAAAAAAAGTAAAATGACAAATGTTAGAAGTGATATGGAAAAATAGGTACACTCTATTGGCAGAGTTGTAAACTGGTACAATCATGCTGATGAATAATTTGGAACTATACTCAAAGGGCTATAGAACTATACATATCCTTTGACCTAAAAAAGGACTAGAAATTGAGGAGATACCCATCAATTCAGAAATGGTTAGAAAGTTGTTATATATGATTGTAATGGAATACTATCATGTGATAAGAAATGATGAAGGAGATGGTTTCAAAAAAACTGAGAAGACTAACAAGAGCTGATGCAAAGTAAAATGAGCAGAAACAGGAGAATATTGCACATAGCAAAAATAATGTAATGTAGTGAACTTCCTGTTATCTAGGGGAGGGGAGAGGACTAGGGGAGAAAAATTTGTAACGGAAAGTTTTGTAAGGGTCAGTGTTAAAGAACTACCCATACATATGTTATGCAAATGAAAAACTTTAATAAAAAAAATAATGTTGTAAAGATAATTGTGGAAAACTTGGCTACTCTGATCAATACAATGATTCATGACAATTCCAAAAGATTCACAATCAAAAATGCTATCCACCTCCAGAGAAAGAACTGATGAACTCTGACCAAATTAAAGCATATTTTCACTTTATTTTTCTTGCCTTTTTTTTTTTTTGGCAAAATGAGCATGACTTCATATGTATCTGGAGTATGGCATTTCTTGCCTTTTCAAATGGGAGAGGGAATTTGGAACTGAATTTTCATTTGCATTTTTAACATTTTATCCATCATCTACTTGAGCCAAGGCAAGCAAGAAAGCTAAGAATCAAGTCTTGACTTGTATAATTTCCTGATTTCTGAAATGTAAATGCTCATACTGAAATTTAACAATTGACTCTCAGCAAACAAATTAGAGCTGGCTCCAGCATACCCCTGAATGATATATATAATCCTCCTCCTGGAAGATAGGGCTTTTTATATATCTATTTCTGGCACCTATAACACATTTGTATTGTTGTCAGTGAGTATGTGGTCAAATATTTCAAAAATTATTTTGTTTTTAAGGTCCTTAATATTAAGAGACAAACAAAATATAACTATACAATTAGTTACGGAAAATATACTGTGAAAATAAGGACGAGAAAGTGGTCTGATGAAAATTGGAGTAAATGGAGTGAGCCCCAAGAATTTGGTAAGTGTGCTACTATTTAATTCTAACACACATGTTGTGGAGGGGGAATTTGATTGGTATATCTCCCACAGGGGAATGGCAAAGTCCAGGGGGCTTTTGTTCAAATCTAAACCTCCACTCCTGATTATTCTTTAATGTCCTTCTTGGTTTCAGCTTTCTCTTTTAAGTTTCATTTCTCCAAATTAATTTTCATAACTGTGGCAACCAAATAAATGCCCATCCATTTCTCACATTAATGAATCTATTATTCCATGATATGGATGTTCTCTTCAAAGCCACAGATCATTACTCATCTACTCATCTTGTTCAAGAATCCATATCTTCCCAAGAGTTAACACAATTGGTTCTACTTAATGTATGTAGGGCCCTCTTTGCTTTCTCTTGATATCCAATAAAGCTTAGGGATTAATTCAACAATTTGCTCTGGCCACATGACCAGTCTATCTTCTTTTTTTGATTATATAAATTTTTATAATATCCTGTACTCTGGTTCTTCCTTACAGTCCCTATACATTATGAATTGCAACCTGCTTACACTTACATCTATCTCTTCACTACCCTCCAAGCATTACTCAGTTTTATTTTTTTAGTAAGTAGTGAGGGTTACATAGCAACCAGCCAACCAACCAGACTAGTGGATTATTGATCTGAAAAGATGAACCTTAACTTCCAGGGAAAGTCTGGGGTCTTTGAAGGAGTTTTGTCATTTCCCATGAATAATTCAATCTACTCCTGAACTGACTTTTCAATAATCAAGTGCTCAGGATTAGTAATTGCTAAAAGACTATCATTAAAAATATTACAGTTTATGCAACAAAATACTGGGGTATGTGTGTGTGTGTGAACTTTCATTTTTTTAGTCACATAATGATGAAGGGTCCAAGATTCCTACAAGATGGTCTTACCATTTCAATAGGAATTTTCCTAGGAGATCCTGGTAAGGCACTTCACCTCAACATGTATTCATTTCTTCATCTGTAAAATAATTAAAATTGAAAATTTTAAGAAATTCATAAGTATCATTATACATTATTATTTATGTTTCAAAAAAACTGGGATAATTTGCTTTTTAGCCTTTGTAGTTTTCATCTATGATTTCTTGAAATATCACTTTAAAAACAATACAAAAGGATTTTTTTTTAAGAAAATCCCTTAATTTTAGAAATAGAGCTACTTGACTAAGTCTTTAAATTTAAATCACTTGGCTTTCACTGAAAGGTCAAAAATATCCCCCAGCCCAAGCCTCAGTAGCTCATTGTTTCAGGTCTGGTAGTTTAGGATAAGCATAAACAACAATTGTTTTCTGTTCCAGAAACTTTTGAGAGTCTTCCCCTTCCAGATTGATATTTTCTAAAGTGGTAAATTAGGCCACCTTTTTTCTATTTTGTAATGGTAGAGAATAAATTTAGTTTTCCTTTTTTATATACTAATAGCTTTTTGTTTTTCAAGATATATGGAAAAATACTTTTTAACATTCACCCTTGCAAAACCTTTTGTTCCAAATTTTTCTCCTTCCCTTCTTAACTCCCTCCTCCCCTAGACAGTAAGTAATCCAGTAGTTTAAACATGTGCAATTCTAAACATATTTCCACATTTATCATGCTGCACAAGAAAAATCAGTTCAAAAGGGAAAAAACCCAGGAAGAAAAAAACAAGCAAACAAACAACAAAAGTGAAAATAGTGTATTATGATTCACATTCAGTCCCTGTAGTCCTCTTTCTGAATGAAGATGGTTCTCTCCTTCACAAGTCTATTGGAATTGAATTTGTAATGCCAGAGAAACTGAGAGAAGACAAGGATTAGAGGTTTTTTTAATATTTTAATAGTGGAGAGGTTGGACTGGCAAACCCATATTAGCAAGAGTCAGTCAGCTGGATCAAAGGTCCAATAACGAGCAAATAATTCCAGAGACTTTTATAGAACTCCAGCAATCAGGGAAACAAAGGCAAAGGGTGTGAGGGGGGGGAGGCGTGGGGAGGGGGAAGGGAGAGAGAGCACTGGTTCAGTGGAAATTCTAGAAAGGACCATAACTTTTTTTTTTTATTAAAGCTTTTTATTTGTATAACATATGTATGGGTAGTTCCCCAGCATTGATCTTTACAAGGCTTTCCATTACAAATTTTACCCCCAGTTCCCTCCCCTCCCCTAGATGGCAGGAAGTCCACTACATGTTAATAATGTTGAAATACTTGACAAGTTGTGCAAGAAAAATCCTATCTACAAGAAAAAAAAAAAGAAAATCAGAGAAAGGAAACACAATGCAAGCAAACCTCAGTAGAGATCATGAAAATGTTATGTTGTGAGGACCATAACTTTTTAATTCTGACAGGTTGGGGGTCGAAAGCAGGAGACAGGAAGTCTGAGCCAGAAACATAGAGAAAGCCATCTAAATATTTCAGATAAGCCATCTGGAGTTTTATGACTTTTTGGAATGCCAAAGTGGCCAGAGCTTGGAAGCCCTAATTATCTCAGTCTAAGGGCCAGGAAGGGGGGAAGGGGATTGCCACCAGGGAAACTGAAGCAGAACAATTCAGGAAAACTGAGGCAGGGAAACAGGCAGGGAAACTGAGGCATAACAAATTGAGCCATCTTTTGTCTAAATTCATTGAATGTGTGTTGCCTCAAAGTATGGGACAGCTGAGAAACTGAGTGGCTGCCCAGAAGTTGAAGAATGGCTGAATAAGTTATGGTGTATGAATGTTGTGGAATATTATTGTTCTATAAGAAACAATCAGCAAGATGATTTCAGAAAGACCTGGAGACACTGACATGAACTGATGCTAAGTGAAGTGAGCAGAACCAGGAGATCATTGTACACAGCAATAGCAAGATTATACAATAATGATCAATTCTGATGGAAATGGCTCTTTTCAACAAATAGGTTTCAATGATGATATTGTAATGAAGAGAGCCATCTGCACTCAGAAAGAGAACTATGAGACTAAGTATGAATTACAATATGGTATTTTCATTTCTTATTGTTGTTTGCTTGCATTTTATTTTCTTTCTCATGTTTTTTTTTTCCCTTTTTGACCTGATTTTTCTTGTGTAGCATGATAATTGTGGAAATGTTATAAAAGAATTGCACATGTGTAACATATTGCTGTCTGGAGGAGGGGATGAAGGGGAGGAAGGGAGAAAAATAATTTGAAACACAAGGTTTTGCAAGGATGAATGCTGAAATCTATGCACATGTTCTGAAAATAAAAAGTTTTATTTAAAAAAAATTGGCACAGAAGAAAAATAGCACTCTAAGGTCAGCGTGTTGAAGTGTGAGAAACAAGGGTTGAGGGATCTCCCTTGACCAGTCACAGGCCTTGCAAAAGAATTCGAAAACCCCAATGAATGAAGCAAGAGGTTTGTGGCAAAAATGAGTTTATTACACTGAGAAAACAAGTTTTCCAACAGGCCATTCCAGAAGGGAAGTAGAGAAGTTTCGGGGTTCAGAGTTGTCCTTTTATTTAGCCTTTTGAGGCTTGAGGTTGGGGAGATTAAGGGCTAATTTCATTTTACTGGGTGTGTAGGTGGCCCAGTTATAGAATATCAAGAGAATGCTTACCTCGGCCAAAGTTTGGGGGATCCCCTTATGGGCCACCAAATGTTGAGGTGTGAGAAATGAGGGTTGAGAGATCCCCCTTGTGGCCAACCTGAATTATTTTGTATTGCATTTCACTAGCAAATTATAAATTCATTGAGGGAAAAAAATTGTTCTCATTTCCTTATAATCCTTAGTACAATTTAGGTAGAGGGGAATAGTATATAGAGACCTGGACTCAGAATGGGGAAAACACAGATTCAAGTCCCACTTTTGGCAGCTCTGGAAAATAGGGTGTCTTTTAAAAGTAGGAAAGGACTAAACAGAGAGAAGTGATCTTGGCAAGGGGATCCTGATAAACTGAATTGGTGTGGCAATGATGTATATGAGCATTTATTAACAAAAATGTGATTGTGGCAGGTTTTCAATGTATGTATAAATTTTTGAAAGAAGATAACCTATTTCCTCTGTTTATCTCATCAATTTCACAGGTAGGTTATAGAAACTCTAATAGGCACCATTTTAAAGATGGACATGCATTTCATAAAAATGGAGCACTAAGCACAATAGAAACACAGTGATTTATTCTTAGTAAATAGAACTATTTGCTAAGTAAAAAGTAAATTATAGTAAATAGAACTTGAAATATTCTTAGTAAATTAAATACTTCAGTAAATTCCTACACTCTGAGTTTTTGTCTTTACTTTGTTTTTGTCTTTATATTTTCAGCACCTTGCACATAGTATATGCTTAACAAATGTTTGTTGAATTGAACTGAATTCTTTCTACATTGTATCATAAAACCTAAAAAGTCATAAAAAAGAAAATGGATAAGAATATTTACAAAGGCAAAGTCCAAAAATCAAGTTAATAGAGCACAGATAGAATTCACAAGTGATGAGAGATTTAAAAGTAGAGGTAATCATACAATATGTGATTCATTCCTTAATTTAACAAGTATTTATTGAGGGCTTATTATTTACAGAACACAGTGCTAAGCTAGATCTAAAGTTTAGGTAAGATGTGATCTTTTAAAAAGGACATTAATAATAACTACAGTGTAGAGTAGAATATCAAAAATGTATTAGGAGGGGAAAAGTTTATTAGAAAGGTAGAAAATCAAAGTGTTGCATGATACTTTAAGGGGAAATGTTTTACTAACAGAAGATCAGTGAAAGTTTAATGGAAGAATTCTGCAGGAATCCAACATTTGAAAGGATGGAAGAAAGACATTCCAAACATAGGAAACTGCATAAACAAAGACCTCAAGCTGTGAGGACGTGGAGACTGTAGCTGTACTTTAGGAGAATTCTAGGCAATATTGTGTTCTGAGGGTGTGATGTTCCTTCTGATCATGTCAACTTTCACATTTGTGATTGGTACAGTGATACAATTGTTACTACTATTTAAGCTTCAACCATGCGAAAATGGTTGGAACCATTTGGTTCCAAACACTTGGAAACTAACTATCCAGAAGTCTCATATGGATAGGGCAAAATGCTAATTATTTTCTCCAAGAAGCAGAGTCCCAGGAAATTTTACATTTCTAAAAATGTATGTGTGACCATTATATATCTCAGACAAACCTCCTCTCACATTCTTTGCAGTTTGGTTCTCATCTAAGGTCAAACCAGTTAAATGGCCCTATATAACTCATGGACCAGCAACTAGTGTCAAAAGCAAGCTGTGAATCAAGGAGCTCTGATTTCAAACAAAGCATATTT
>JAJPUD010000600.1:0-30654 GCA_023553655.1 Myrmecobius fasciatus | reverse complement strand
GTATGTTTAGAAGTTAAGTTTTTTTTTTTTTTTTTGCTGAGGCAATTGGGGTTAAGTGACTTGCCCAGGGTCACACAGCTAGGGAATGTTAAGTGTCTGAGATCAGATTTGAACTCAGGTCCTCCTGACTTCAGGGCTGGTGCTCTATCCACTGAGCCACCTAGCTGCCCCACTATCTGGAGGTTTTATGACTCTTTGGAATGCTAGCCCAATTATTCCTGATAGTCAGAAAGGGGGGAGGAGGAGTTTGCTATCAAGGCAGAACAATTAAGGGAAACTGAGACATGGAACTGTGGTACAACAGTAAAACTCTTGCATATATAGATTTCTACACTGAGCGTATTAGAAAGTGCTTCTCTTTTCCTTCCTTCCTTCCTCCCTTCTTCCCTCCTTTTTTCCTTCTCTTTGTCCCTTCCTTCCTCTCTCCTCTTCCTTCCTCTCTTTCCCTTCCTCCCTTCCTCTTTCTTTCCCTCCCTTCTTTCTTCTATCTTTTCCTTTTTTTATTATTATTAAAGCTTTTTATTTGCAAAACATATATATGGGTAATTCTTCAACATTGACCCTTACAAAGCTTTCTGTTACAAATTTTCTCCCCTACTCTCCACCCCTCCCCAAATGGCAGGATATCCACTACATGTTAATTATGTTAAAATACTTGACAAATAGAATATATGTATACATATTTCCACACATCTTGCTGTGCAAGAAAAATCGTTATCTATAAGAAAAAAAAAATCTAAGAAAGGAAACACAATGCAAGCAAACATCAATAGAGAGCATGAAAATGTTATGTTATAGTTCATATTTCATATCCCTCTCTCTGGGTGTATATGGCTTTCTTCAGTGAACAATTGGAATTGGTTTGAAACATTTCATTGTTGAAGAGAGCCATGTCATCAGAATTGATCATCATATAGTTTTGTTGTTGCTGTGTATAATGATCTCCTGGTTCTGCTCATTTCATTCAGCATCAGTTCATGCAAGTCTCTCCAGGCCTCTCTGAAATCATCTTGTTGGTCTTTTCTTACAGAACAATAATATTCCATAACATTCATATACCATAATTTGTTCAGCCATTCTCCAGTTGATGGGCATCCATTCAATTTCCAATTTCTAGTCACTACAAAAAAGGGCTGCCACAAACATTCTTGCACATGTGGGTCCCTTTCCCTCCTTTAAGATCTCTTTGGGATATAATAAGCCCAATAGAAGCACTGCTGGGTCAAAGGATATGCAGTTTGATCACTTTTTGAGCATAATTCCAAATTTCTCTCCAGAATGGTTAGATCCATTCACAGTTCCACCAACAATGTATCAGTGTCCCAGTTTTCCCACATCCCCTCCAACATTCATCGTTATCTTTTCCTGTCATTTTAGCCAACCTGACAGGTGTGTAGTGGTACCTCAGAGTTGTCTTAATTTGCATTTCTCTGATCAATAGTGATTTGTAGCACCTTTTCATATGACTGGAAATGGTATTCATTTCTTCATCTGAAAATTCTCTGTTCATATCCTTTGACCACTTATCTATTAAAGAGTGGCTTGAATTCTTATAAATATGAGACAATTCTCTATATATTTTAGAAATGAGGCCTTTATCAGAACCCTTAAATGTAAAGATGATTTCCCAATTTATTGCTTCCCTCCTAATCTTGTCTGCATTAGTTTTGTTTGTACAAACCCTTTTTAATTTAATATAGTCAAAATTATCTATCTGGTGTTCAATTAAGAGTTCCGGTTCTTCTTTGGACACATATTTATTCCATCTCCACAGGTCTGAGAGGTAAACTATCCTATGTTCCTCTAATTTGCTTATAACATCATTCTTTATCTCTAAATCATGAACCCATTTAGATCTTCTCTTGGTATGTGGTGTTAGGTGTGGGTCAAGCTCTGATTTCTTCCACAGTAGTTTCCAATTTTCCCAGCAGTTTTTGTCGAATAGTGAGTACTTATCCCAGAAGCTGGGGTCTTTGGGTTTATCAAACACTAAATTGCTATAGTTATTGCCTAGTTTGTCCTGAGATGCTATCCTATGCCACTGATCGACTACTCTATTTCTTAGCCAGTACCAAATCGTTTTGATGACTGCTGCTTTATAATATAGTTTTAGATCTGGTATAGCAAGGCCACCTTCATCAGCCTTTTTTTTTTAATTAATTCCCTTGAAACTCTTGACCTTTTGTTCTTCCAAATGAATTTTGCTACTATTTTTTCTAGATCTGTAAAATAATTTCTTGGGAGTTTGATTGGTATGGCACTAAATAAGTCAATTAGTTTGGGTAGTATTGTCATTTTCATTATATTTGCTCGGCCTACCCATATCTTTTCCTTTTTTAAAAAGGTTTTATGATTTTATTTATTTTTTCTTTTTTTTAAACATTTTCAAAACATATGCACAGATAATTTTTTAACATTGACCCTTGCATAGCCTTATGTTTCAGATTTTCCCTTCCTTCTCCCTACCCCCTACCCTAAATGGCAAGCAATCCCTTCCTCTTTTTCTCCCTCTCTCCCTTCCCTCCTTTTCTTTCCTCCCTTCCTCCCTCTCTTGCTCTCTCTCTCTCTTCTTTCCCTTCCTTCCTTCTTTCCTTTCTTCCTTCCTTCCTTCCTTCTTTTTACTAGATGCCTCTTTATTTCAGTGTACCTTTAAACATCATATCAAAACAAATAAAAAGGGAACTCTTCCCCCACTCCTGCAAGCAGGGCTATCTTCTTCTATAAATTGCCCCACCAAAGCAGAAAAGGATAATAGGTCCAATCATTGGTCCAATTGGTCTAATCTAATTCAACCTGTGGTTGCTTCCAATATTACTAATGCAGTTTCCTTCAAAGAGACTGGTTCAGTGACTTCAAATTGTTTGTTGTCATGCTGGGCTTCTTTCTTCATACTCAGCCATCTGCTGGTCCCCCATGGTAAAGAGTGCTTTCAGCTGCCACTTGTTGGATTTCTGCTGAACTGTTGTAGTTTTTTGTGGTCCTGTGATGAGGATTTTGCTTTTTAACATATCATCTTCAGGGCTCCAATTCCTTTGTTTTTTGAACCCCAGTTTACCAGCAGAAACCTTTCTATACCTTTCCTTTAGATAATTCATGCAAATCACCATAGTAATTTTAGTTAGCCAGCCTAAAGAGGCACAGCAGAGCTAACAATTGTTTCTATTACATTACTACCAGTAAAAGTCACTTCTCCCTATTCTGGATAGTAACATATAAATATTTGTAAGTCTTATCTTTTTGTCAGCATGCCTGCTTCAAAAACTGTATGACTAAACATTATTTTTTCATTGAAAAGTTTTAAATAGGATGTGAAATGTGGACCACAACATAACATTTTCATGCTCTCTATTGATATTTGCTTGCATTGTGTTTCCTTTCTCTGATTTTTTTTGTTCATGTAGATACGATTGTTCTTGCACAGGAAGGTAAGTATGGAAATATGTATCCATATATTCGACTTGTCAAGTATTTTAATATAATTAACATGTAGTGGACTTCCTGCCATCTAAGGGAGGGGAGAGGATTAGGGGGAAAATTTGTAATGGAAAGCTTTGTAAGGATCAATGTTGAGGAACTACTCATACATATGTTATGTAAATAAAAAGCTTTAATAAAGAAATTATTAAAGAAAAGTTTTAAATATTTCTTTTCAGTTCTTACTGTCACAGAAAGTAAGAGAATAAATTTTTGCTAAGTGCTAGACACTGTGGTAAATACTGAGGAAAGAAATATAGGCAAATAGACAATCCCCGTTCTCAAGAAGAAAGATAAAAGGGATAGAAGTGGGTAACTGAGACAAAGTCTGGAGAATCAGAAGCACTGCCTGCAAAGGAATGAAATAAGGAGAGCCTTACTCTCTCCCCAAATCTCAGATTCCTAGTAACTCTAAATATAACCTCCTATTGTGCTGATGGGAATGTATATTTCTTAAGAGCCGAAAAAACAAATTTCCAAAGCAGAAGATTGATTGAATAGGTTAGCAATAAGCCCTCAGTTCTTTAGACAGATTGGAGTAGATTCAGATGTCAATTAGGCTATATTCTAGATCTTCAACTAATTCCTACTCCCCAATTTTTAGTTAGTTCCTGGTCTTTTCTTCGAGAGCTCAACATAGATTTTAAATACAAGTTGTTCTAAATATCTTAGTCCAGTTTTGTTATTAAGTCTTAATAAGCAAAGATATAGTAGAAATTTCCATCTCCTAAATTCTAAGTTAGTAAGACTGAACTAAGATGTTTCATAGATCTCACATACTTATTTCTATGAAACCATGATATTCAAATAGTTACTAAGCCTCTATCCATGCCTTCCCAACTTGCCTAACACTCCTCTATGTCCTCCTGAAAATCTTTCACAAGCGATTCACCCAATATTCTGAAATGTTTCCTCTAAATTTCTTAACATTACTTGGATATTCATTGGACATATTTGTTCTCACTGTATGATAGCCTACCTCCTTAAATCATCCTACAATTTTCTAATCATATCTTCTATACTGGTTCTTCTAGAAAATTCATTAGTACTTACACATTCCCAAAAGTTAGTCAACTAACCTGTATACCAGACACTATACTAAGTGCTGGGGATACAAAGAAAAACCAAAAAAAAGTTTTCCTTGAGAGTAGAAGGCCTGTAGGCCTGGCACATTATCTACTGCACTTCCTGGCTGCTCTGAGCCTTGCAAGTTCCCTTTACTAGCCCAGAGTACTCAGTGGCATTTGCATTGATCATCCAATTAAAAATGACTTAGATTCCCATATCATTATGAAACTTTTTAGTGAATAAATACCAACTTTGAGGATGTTAGTTTGCTGACTCCTAAAGAGACAAACTGTATCATAATCTAATTAAATCCTTTCTTCTGATTTCTCATAATCTTTACTAAATTAATGTCTGAATTGTGGAGTTCAGTCTTTAGTCAAACCAAACCTAATTTTAATTGAAAAATCCATACCCATCAGCACTAGTGGCACTCACTGGTTCTCCAAAACCAACATGCTATCACTATACCTTAGCATAAGCTGCTCTCTGTGCCAGCAGTGCTCTCTCCTCTCATGTCCTCCTTTTAGAATCCTTATTTTCTTTTAAGGCTTAGCTCAAATATCAATTCCTACATGCAAAGCTTTTTAGACACCTCATCTTTCCCTCCAATAGATGTTATTCTCTTCTATCAAAATGGCCTTATATTTACTGTATAAATAAAATGTTTCCACAACTCAGTTGAATATGTCTTTTTTTTTTCTTTTTGCTGAGGCAATTGGGGTTAAGTGACTTGCCCAGGGTCACACATCTAGGAAGTGTCTGAGACTAGATTTGAACTCAGGTTCTCCTGACTTCAGGGCTGGTGTGCTAACCACTGCACCACCTAGCTGCCCCTGAATATGTCTTTTAAACTCTAGGAACTGATCCAAGACTTTGTACACAATAGGTCCTTAATGAATGTTGAATTGAGTGGAATTAAAAAACAGAAATAGAAATAAATCAAAGGTTTTCACACACATACACATATACCTCTCTTCCTATTCAATTCATCTCTTCATCCAAAAGAGAAAAGGGAACTATTAAAAGTTTTTAAATTACTTTTAGATGCACTCATGAAAATAATTATGTAGTACTTCTGCACCTCACATGAATAGCTATCAAACTAGAGAAAATAGAAGGCCTCAATAAATTCAATTAAGTGACCTACATCAGGAGAAATCAGCAAGAAAATTCCATTTAATAATTAGAAAGTGATGTGATAAAAATCCAAATCTGTCCTTTTATAGCACTGTAAGAAATGGAATAATTCAAGCCAATGTCTTTATGTAACATGGATCCATACCATATTTGAAAATATTTCTGAAAAAAAAATTAGGAGAAAAGAAAAACAATTAGGAGAATAAGTGGACAATTCTTCAGGAGAGGGAAATTCTATCTAACACTCACAGTGAAAAGTTTGTAGGGTATGCCTAGGGAGCTGGTACTATCTAAAGAATAAAACTGGCCTCAGTGATTAATAAATTTTTTTGATTAATGAATAATGGACATATTACAGATTGGCTAAAATGACAGGAAAAGTTAATGATGAATGTTGGAGGGGATGTGAGAAGGCTGGAACACTGATGCATTGTTGGTAGAGCTGTGAATGGATCCAACCATTCTGGAGAGCAATTTGGAACTATGCTCAAAAAGTTATCAAACTGTGCATACTCTTTGACCCAGCAGTGTTTCTATTGGGCTTATATCCCAAATAAATCATAAAGGAAGGAAAGGGCCCCACATGTGCAAGAATATTTGTGGCAGCCCTTTTTGTAGTGGCTAGAAACTGGAAACTGAATAGATGTTCATCAATTGGAGAATGGCTGAAAAAATTATGGTATATGAATGCCATGGAATATTATTGTTCTGTAAGAAACGACCAGCAGGACGATTTCAGAGAGGCCCGGAGAGACTTGCATGAACTGATGCTGAGTGAAATGAGCAGAACCAGGAGATCATTATACACAGCAACAACAAGACTATATGACGATCAATTCTGATGGACATGGCTCTCTGCAACAATGAAATGTTTCAAACCACTTCCAATTGTTCACTGAAGAAAGTCATATACCTCCAGAGAGAGGGATGTGAAATGTGGACCACAACATAACATTCTCATACTCCTTGATTGATGTTTGCTTACATTGCTTTTCCTTTATTTGATATGTCTTTAGCGTAGATATGATTTTTCTTGAACAACAATGATAAGTTTGGAAATATGTATACATATATTCGATTTGTCAAGTATTTTAACATAAATAACATGTAGTGGATATCCTGCCATCTAGGGAAGGGGTGGGGAGTAGGGGGGAAAAATTTGTAACAGAAAGCTATGTAAGGGTTAATGTTGAAGAATTACCCATACATATGTTTTGCAAATAAAATAATTTTTTTAAAAAATGGACATATTAATTATTGAGAAGATGAGCATAACTGTTTTGCTACAAGTAGTAAAACAGCTATGGCTTGAGATTACTGGGACAAGGAAAAAGCTACATGGTGAAGAAGGTTCAGGTTTTTAATCAGCTATTAATCCGAGTTCAGTGCAGTCCTATTTAGGGGCTTGTCTCTCTATTCAATACATGTTATTTTGTGCTCATTTCATGTGATTGTTATTCACAGCCTTACATTTACTTTCTTTTCCAAGGTATTATGTGATTCAAAAAATATTCCCTCCCATCCCCCAAATTAGAGACCAAGTCAGTGACAGTTTTCAAAAATACGTCGAGGTAAGTTGTACAGCTAAAATCTTAAAGTAATAGTTTTAAGGAATGTTGGATGTGTGTGTGTGTGTGTGTGTGTGTGTGTGTAACTATCTAAAGATTCCTGAACTTCCCAAAATTCCTGGAGCCTACTCCAGGAGGTAGTGAAGAACAGATGTGCACAAATTCTAGAAGCTGTTTTCCTCCTCTTTTAATCTTATCTCATCATTGTTTACCTCTCCTTCCCTATTAACTTGTGTTCTCCTAGGCAAAAATGTAGGCATGTAATCTTGGGCAAATCACTAAACTTCATCGTGTCTTGGTTTCTTCATATACAAATTAAGATAACTTTAGAAATCTTAATTTATTAACTCTTAACAACCTTTTTAACTTTTTCTAGTGAGTTACTTGCTTCTAACTTCTTGTCTTCCGATTTTAATGTATATTTCTCTCTCTCTCTCTCTCTCTCTTTTTTTTTTTTTTTGTCTTTTTCTTTCCTTAGGTGGACTGGGAAGAAAATAAAATACTTCCAGAACAATGTAAAATTGAAGAGATACAGATCACATAAAAAAAAAAAATCAAACTGTCCATAAAACTAAACAAAACATTTCATTGGAGAATATTAGCCATTTTTTTTCTGATCGTTTTTTCTAACTTGTATCTTTTTTTCTTCCAAATAATGTTTTAATAACACACAAGGTGGAATATGCTAGAAATGGCCCTTTAGAGAAGAAAAAAAATTAATAACATACTCAAATGTTTGCTCATTTCTAAGTCATAAATGCTTAAATGGAAATTTTAACAATCAGCACTCATGAGCCTGTTTCAGTTTACTTCAGTGAACCTCTGGACATCTTCACTTAAATTAGATTTTTTGAAATCTCAGTACCAGAATCTGGTAGCATGTTCCCCCTTTAGTTAAATTAATTATTTGGTTTTCTTTTTTTTTTCTGAACTTAAAGACAAAAAATCAAATAAAAAAAAGTCCATGTAGACAGCAGAATACAAAAAGAGGATTGTATAAAAACTGTGAATCTTGATTTCATATCACTTGCTTAAAAACAAAATACATTACTTTCAAAATGGACCTGCTCGTCTGTTTCCTTCTATACTCTTTTGTGCATTTTATTTCCTCTTATTTTTTGAAGCTTCTGTGCATTTTAAAAAGGCTTTAATGATCCTCGTTTTTTCATCATTATTGCCAATTCTCTTTTCTCTCTATTTTTCCCCCCAATTAAAAACTGAGAAAAAGGAAAATAAAAACTCTTGTAATAAAAAAGCAAAATGATAGAGTCACTGTATCTCCTTCTGTGCCATGAGTCCACCATCTCTTTATCAGATGGTGGATATCATACTTCATTATAGGTCTCCTGACACGTTATAAAGTGTGAGAGAGTCATGGTTCATAGTTTGAAAAAAAAATAAAGTCACAAAAGTGTTTATTTATACCATAACTGACTGACTAGTCTCTAAAGGAAGTCTTGGAAATTAGAAATGGTTCAAGGAGAGTCTTACATACGTAAATCTGGGGCTTAGCTAGCAGGTTACGTTCTACAAATCTGCAAATTGCAAAAGAGAAATAAAAAGAAACCAGGATGTCTTTTCATCCAGGTAAGGAGATAGAGTGTCTTTTACCAAGGTACTATAAATCAGAAAGGATGTTTTTTGTTTGTTTGTTTGTTTGTTTTTTGCAGAAGTCAAATAAGCCACACAAAAAAAGAGGTTTTATTGCTTCACATTCCTTAGCTGGTTTTGCAGTTTTGAATAGATTTCCAATTCTGACCCATAAGTTAGATGTTTCATGGATCAGAGTTTTTAAGCTTTTTGAAGTTCTTTCTCTTTACTACACTTACATAAAGTATTCTGGCTTTGCTCACTTCATGCACCATCAATTTATATTGCCCAGGATTGTCTATAATTGCATTTTTGTCACTTTTTTACAATACGATAATATTCCATTATATTAATATAATATTATTTGTTTAGCCATTCTACAACTGATTACTGCCCTCCTCTTAAATTTTAATCTTTGCTTTTTCCCCCTCTCCCTTCAGAATAAAGCACATTTGTCTCTTCCCTACACAGTATTATCCTGTCAACCCCACACCAAACTATGTGTACTCATGTAGGACTCCTCTTTAAGAGCACAGCTCATCATACAATTTTCAGATGAAGAAATTAAGCCATTTCTAATCATAAAAAAATGCTCTAAATCACTATTGATTAGAGAAATATAAATTAAGACAACTCTGAAGTACTATTTTACACCTTTCAGACAGGAAAAGATAATGATAAATGTTGGAGGGGACATGCAAAAACTGGGATACATTATTGGTGGAGATGTGAACTGATCCAACCATTCTGGAGAGCAATTTGGAACTTTGCCCAAAGGGCAATTAAGCTGTGTATACTCTTTGATCCATCAGTGTTTCTACTGGGTCTGTATGCAGAGATCACTTTAAAAAGGGAAAAGGACCCACATGTGCAAAAATTTTGGTAGCAGTTCTTTTTGTAGTAGCAAGGAACTGGAGACTAAAGGGATGCCCATCAGTTGGAGAATGGCTGAATAAGTTATAGTATATGAATGTTATGGAATATTATTGTTCTATAAAAACCAACCAACAGACTGATTTCAGAGAGGCCTGGAGAGACTTACATGAACTGGTGCTAAATGAAGTGAGTAGAACCAAGAGAACATTGTACACAGCAACAAGATTATATAATGATCAACTGTGATAGACTTACCTCTTCAAAAATGAGATGATTCAGACCAATTCCAAAAAACATGTGATGGAGAGAGCCATCCACATTCAGAGAGAAAATTATTGGGACTGAATGTGGATTAAAAATACAGCATAGTATTTTCACCTTTTTGTTGTTTGCTTGTTTGTGTTTTTCTTTCTCATTTTTTTTCTCTTTTGATCTGATTTTTCTTGTGCAGCATGATAAATGTGGAAATTTGTTTATAAGAATTGCACATGTTTAACCTATATTGGATAACTTGCTGTCTAGGGGAAAAAGAGAGAACAATTTGTAATACAGGGTTTTGTACGGGTGAATGGTGAATACTATCTTTGCATGTATTTTGAAAATAAAAGGCTATTGTTAAATTTTTTTTAATTACTCCTTACCAAAGTATGACACAAAATCATTCTGGATTTTGTCTGAGACCTTTACTTAACTTTTGGCAGGCAAAAATAAAAATTAAAAGGTGCAATTTCACGTTTATATAGCTTTTTCATACACTTCAACATAGGAGACTGAGGAGCATTTAGACAAGTTACAGAAAAAGGAGTTTCAATAAGGAGAGAGTAATTCTCCTTGTCAAAGGTTACAGAGAGCAAGATAAATGAAGAGTGAGGAAAGGCCTTTAGATCCAGCAATTAAGAGATCATTAGCAACTTTCAAGAGAATTGTTTCAGTTGAATAATGAGGTGGCTAGCCAGACTAGTTAAAAACAAAGGGAGAGGAAATGAAAGGGAGACAGTTGTAGGTGGACTTTTCAAGTTCAGCCACAAAAGGGAAGAAAGATAAAAGAAATACAGCTGGCTGGGGGGAGGGTCTCAGCAGAACCCTCACTGTGTTACAGCACTGAAACACAACTTTTTTCAAACTTTCAAAAAGTGAACACTTATTAAGGATTGGAAAGAAATAGTTGTGTTTGTAAACAGAAAGGAAAACTGTAGACTGGGAGAGATTGAAGAGAAGAGAGTGATAGAAGAGGCATTCTGCTAGAAAAGTCAGTTTGGATGAGATCACTTCTATTCATAGAAGGGTTTATCTTATTCATACAGGTTCACATTAAATGTGAACTAGACACTTCAGATTCATTAAAGGGTTTTGAACTATATTAATGCAATTTTGATCATTGGCTGCCTTTGTTCCTTATTACTATATAAAATATTTATTAATATATTAATTTTGTTCACCAGAACTATTTTTATCATTTCTCTTTTAAAATTGAATAGAGATTGAATAATGTGCAGTAGTAAGAACTAATGCATGGTTATTTGGCCCAGGGGAAAGTGCCATAGAAGACTAATAAGTGTTTTTAGTCAAGGCTAATCATTAACCTCTCATAAAAACAATATTCAGTTATTGCAATTCATTTTTAACTATTAAGAAGTCTAAGTTGAGGATTTTAAACTGACATATATTGTTCTTCAACCCAAAAGTAAAGAAGACTTTTTATATAGGGTTAGTGAAAAAAAAAAATCAATCTACTTTGCCCTTTTGGAAAAGTGAGTTGGAAAGAAATGTTTCTTTTTTGCTAGTCAAAAAAAAAAAAAAAAGGACATAGGTTTGCCAGGAGCAGGTAGGTGGCGTAGTGGATAGAGCACCAATCCTGAAGTCAGAAGGACCTGAATTCAAATTTAACCTCAGACACTTACTTAACTGTTCCTAGCTGTGCGAACCCCGGGGCAAGTCACTTAACCCCAATTGCCTCAGAAAAAAAAAAAAAAAAAAAAAAAGATGATAAATGTTGGAGGGAATGTGGGATAAATGGGACACTGATGCATGGTTAATGGAGTTGTGAAATGATCCAACCATTCTGGAGAGCAATCTAATACTATGTTCAAAGGACTATAAAATTGTGCATGCTCTGCCCCAGCAGTGCCACTATGATTTCAAAATCATAAAGGCGGACCCACATGTGCAAAAATGTAGCATCTCTTTTTGTGATAGAAAAAATTGAAAAATGAGTGGAGGCCCATCAATTAGGGAATAGTTGAACAAGTTGTGATACATGAAGGTAATGGAATATTATTGTTCTATAAAAAATCATGAACATGCTGATTATAGAAAAGCCTGGAAAGATTTATATGAACTGATGCTGAACGAAACAAGCATTACCAAGAATACATTGTACACAATAACAGCAAGAATGTACAATGATTAATTATGAAAGACTTGGTTCTTCTCAGTGCTTCGGTGATCCAAAGCAATTTCAATAGACTTTGGACAGAAAATGGCATCTGAATCCAGAAAAAGAACCAAGGTGACTGAACATAAAACCTATGCTATGTTCACTGTTTTTATTTTTCCCATGTTCCCATGTTTTTTCCCTTTTGTTCTGATTTTTCTTTCTCAACATGATTCATAAAGCAATGCTTTTAAAAATTTCTTTTTAAAAAAGGGTTTGCCCCAGTTCCAGTTGTTCAGCGATGAAGAAAGCCTTATATACCCAGGGAGAGGCCTGTGGGATATGAGCGTGGACCACAACATATTATTTTCATGCTCTCTATTGATGTTTGCTTGCATTATGTTTTCCTTCTCAGGTTTTTTCTTGTAGATCCGATTTTTCTTGTACAGCAAGATGACTGTATAAATATATATACACATATTTGATTTGTCAGGTATTTTAACATAATTAACATGTATTAGACTTCCTGCCATCTAGGGGAGGGGGTGGGGGGAAGGAGGGAAAACTTTGTAACAGAAAGCTTTGCAAGGGTCAGTGTTGAAAAATAACCCATGCATGTTTTGCAAATAAAGCTTTAATTAAAAATAAAATAAAAAAGGGTTTGCCTTGGCAAGAAGAGCCACCTTGTGTAAGGCAAAGGTAAAGGAAAAGAGTGGCTTAAAGCATCTGAGTGATGTCAGATGAGGAAAGGAAATTCTTTGTTGAATGGTTTGTTTTTTAATGAAATATGAGACAAGATTGGGAGGATGGAGATATAGGTGCCATGGAAGGCTTAAGGAAGAATGGAAAAAATTGGAAAAGTTGCTGTGGGAGTTTAATAGTAAAGAGACTTAATAGTGTTGCCAGTGAGGGTCCTGTTGAGATTGCTTAATATAAATGTATAGTGGATTTAGTCACCCCAATTTCCGGATTTCCCACAGCTTTATTCCGCAGCGGGTAAGAGAGAAGACAATGGATGATAGTAATGCAAGACTAAGCTTTGGCAGGACAAGATCCATATGATAAGGGGACAAGAAAGTGGAGAGGATAATGTAGTTGAACTGATTCTCTTAAGAGATCAAGAGAAGGAAGTAGAGTATGGTTTGCATAAGGAAGATAGCCTGGGGAAAGAACTAATGGGTCAGAGAATAAATAACAAAATTAAACTAAATAAAAGGGTGAATGAATGGAAGTGAGAATAAAGAACGGTATCTGGGATTGCAAGGCAGAGTGAGACATAATGATTAGATTATGAAGAGATAAATTAACTTCAGAACTCATTAACAAAAGAGGGACATTTGTGGCTGATAAAAATGGAGAACAAGACTGCAGCTGAAGTTGGAGAGGGTTGGGAAAATATGTAATGGGAAATAAGTTAAGAAACAGTATGGATATGTTGAAATGATGAGTTAGGCCCTGAACTTAAAAGATCATGGAAGTTGATAGACAACAGCTACTAGAACTTATTGGGTATTGAATATGATTTAGAACTTCAGAGGTTACTTTGGATGGTTGGTAAAGTCTAGATGTGGCAAGGAAGAGCATGAAGTAATCCAACTCCCTTGCCACCACTACCTTAGAATGAAAGTACAACCAGTGCTGAAGTGTGTCCAGGGAAGCTGTGTCCTAAGGAGGCCAATTAAGTGCAAGAAATTGGAAGGAATAATAAAGGCAAAGGTTTAAGATTGAGGCAAGTTTGTTTTGACTATGAAAGACAATGGTTGTTAAACTGTATCCTTGACCAATTTTCAACTATATGGACAAACATGTTTCTGCGTATGTATATATATACATTCATGTATGTTTATATTCTAAGATTTACCATTATTCCTACATATTTTCTCCTGAGCTTTTCTTTCATTTTTAATTTCTTGCTTTATTTCTATCAAGTATTTATAATTTTTGTAGAAAAAACATTTTTTCCCAGTTGTTAAAGAACTATTCACTCCCTCAGGGCATCTTAACATCTATACTTTTTTATACTGGTCAATTTTTTCTTTTACTCATTTCTACAGCTTCACTTTGTTAACCAGTATCGTGTGGACTGGGTTTTATGTTTACCTACCCCTCCCAGAGTTAGTACCTTCTACATCTTCTCATAACAGTGCTGGAATCCTTAGAGCCCCCAGATAACTGGGCTATCCTGGTGTGAGCACTACCATGGTCACTGGTTGCTGCTACTCCCCAGGTCTTTCAAGTTGCCATCTTGAAGCTTTCTGCCTACTCTGAGGTGAGAGGGAATCTGCTTTTGCAGTAAAGTGACATACCCAGGGCCATACAGCTAGGGAGCTCCAAGTGTCTTGACACCAAATTTAAATTTAGGTCCTCCTGACTCCAGGGCCAGTGCTCTATCCATGGCATCATCTAATTACCTCTCTTGCTTCCTTTTTTTCAGGACCTTGTAGCTACAAATCTCTGGCTCTTCACAAATAGTTCAAGAAGTTGGTAATGCCAGCTAAGCAGGCAGTCCTCTTTCTCATTGCCTTAGGGCTTCCAATTTTTTGAACACTTCTAGGGTAGAAGTCATTTATTGTGATTTCCCATTAAATTTCTGGATAATTTGAATAGATGCAACCTTCAGGTTTTTCCTGAAATAGATATATTCTGGGGTAGGTAGTCCTGTAATGTTGAACTTGACGTCAGGGGACCTGTCTGAACCTTGCTGACTATATGCCAAGAGTATCATTATCTTCCCAATCACCCAGGCTTAAAACCTAGATGCTATCCCTCAATTCCTTTCTACCTTTGCAACCCCCATCTGTCACCCTCATCTAGTATGTTGACAGCTGGCCTAGTATGCCTTCCAAGACTGCTTTCTCCATTTCATTCCCCAGAACTGTCAAAATGATCTTCCTAAAGAGCAAGTCTGAACATGTTATCCCTCTGACAACAGTAATACCAGTGACTCCCTAATATCTCCAGGATTAAATACTGTTTAGCATTCAAAGCCCTTCATGTCTCCCCTATTTCCATTCCACTCCCACCAACGTTCTTACATCTTGTTCCCATCTATTTTCTCTACAAACCAGTGTCACAAGGCCTCCTTGCTGTCTCATTGTTCAATTCTGGATATTTCGCTGGCTGTCCCCCATACCTGAAACAATGTCTTAAGACCATTTCCCTAACTTGATCTTCAAGTACGAGCTAAAATCTCATCTTTCCTGATTCCTCTTCAATCTATCATTTCGGATTCATCCTTGTACATTTTTTTTGGTATGTTGTACTCCATTATACTAAGTTCCAAGAACCCAAATCTAAGGATTTCCTTATAGAGGGTGAGATTGTTTTCAGAAAATAGCTAACATTTATGCAGCACTGAAGGGTTTGCAAAATGCTTTACTCATTTGCTGTTTTGGTTATGCAGTTTGGAGGGGCAACTTGAACTGATTTATTAACTTATCTCTTGAAAAAGGTACTGTAGGGGTGGTCAGTGTACTATGCTCAGAACTGAAAATGCGAACTCTCTAGTCTTTATTCAATAATCTTAAACTTCTTCCTAAAACATCAATAACATTATGGAACGAATGACATTTAAGACTTGGACTCACATCCTGTTTCTCATACTTATTGGCCTATATGATGCCAAGGAAGTTGCTTCATTTCTGTGCTAGAGAACTCTCCAAGGTGGTTGTTACAGATCAGGTGCTAACCTGCCTCATTAGAAGGAATTAATCTGACAGGAAATTTAAAAAATTGTACTTCAGGCTCAATTTTAAAAAAAAAAAAAAACTCAGATACTATATGGAAATGAGGCATAAAATTTCACAATCTCAACAATTAAAGTTGAGAATCACCTAAAGGACAAGAGAATGATGGGAATGAGTAGGTTACATAGGATGGGTTATAAAAGATGATTTTGACTACATAAAATTAAAAGGCTTAAGTTTTAATCAAAAAACTAGAGAAAAGTTTCTATCAAATATCAGCAAAAAAAAAAAAAAAAAAGCACTTGAAACCTCTCCATCTCACCTCCACCAGAAGACAGGCTAAGCATATTTTTTGCTGTTACTACTTAAATTTGTTCTTGTAATTAAGGTCATACTTCACAAATTATACTCTCCTCTTTCAATCCATGTCTTCCTGGTCATACTGAAACCTTTCTCCTTGATTGTGGCATCTGGCCAAATCTTCCTTTTCACAAGCAATTCTTAATTTTCATGATGCTCAGTTTTACTCAACAGTTAAAATTATTCTAGGTAAATTCAGTTACCAATTGCATCACATCACTCCTAACAGGTCTTTCTGCAAAATCTCCTAATTACAATTTATAGTCCTACCATATCTCCCTCTTCCTCTGATTTTTGGACCCAACTTTCCTATTTTCCTACTCTAGAAACCTTGTTTCATTTTTCTCTCCTCTCAATTCTAACCTCATTTACCACTAAGCACTTCCAATTTTTCTTTCCTTTAACCTTGAATCCTTTGCTTGCCTTCTCACTTCTAATTCTTAACTGGTTTTCACACTATATACTAATCCCACACTTTGCTATTAACCCATCCTCCTGGTTAATTCCTTCAACTATAACTTTACCCTTTTCTCTACCACCTTTTGATGTTTGCTCAGCACCCTTATCTAATGGATTTTCCTTGATGCAGGAACTCTTAAAACCACTCAATCCTACCTGTTCCAATTGTCCTATTTTTTCTCTACCATAGACACTTGAGGAAGTTTTGTTTCCATTTTTTTTTTTTTTTTGCGGAGGCAACTGAGGTTAACTGACTTGCCCAGGGTCACACAGCTAGGGAATGTTAAGTGTCTGAGACCAAATTTGAACTCAGGTCCTCCTGACTTAAGGGCTGGTGCTCTATCCACTGCACCACCTAGCTGCCCGTTTCCATATTCTTGATGCCATTCTTAGATACTTGACTTCAATATATGGCTCAAACCAGATTATTTCAGGATTATATTTTTAAATGCTAAATCTAATAACCATTTTAGTACTCTTCAGTCAATCTTTGCAGCATTAAAAATCCCTTTCTGGGTACTGTTCTTGGACTTGGCAATTCTGACAAACCTCTCTTTGTATGGGTATAGGTCAAGGGTCTGTTCCAATTTCATTTCTATGGAGATGACTCCCAATCGTATTTAGTCCTCATTTTTCCTTAGCTTTACTCCACAAAACTAAAATTTTACTGAAAGGCAATTCTATTTGTCAAGCACACCATTAATGTTCCAGTTGACTTGGCCTCTTCGCTACCCCCCCACCTACCTAGGCTTATTCAAGCTAGTTCAGGTTCTCATCTCCTGGATTAGTGAAACAGCCTAATATACTACAATATGATCTCCAATTGCCAAAGCCCAGGTATGACCATGTCACTTCCTTGCTTAAGGTTTAATAGCTCCCTCTTGCCTCTCCTTTATTAAATATTTAAGGATCATCATAATTTTGACTGGCTAATTTAAAGAATGGTGGGGCAACTAGGTGGGTCCAGTGGATAGAGCACTGTCCTAAAGTCAAAAGGGCTGGAATTCAAATCTGGTCTCAGATACTTAACACTTCCTACCTGTGTGATCCTGGGCAAGTCACTTAACCTCAATTTTGTCAGCAAAAATTTATATATATATGTATATATATGTATATAGTAGTACAAGCTAAAGTTTACTTGTTCCTCCTATGTGATTATCTCCTACCTTTCTGAGGTCCACTGGTCATTTGGGATCCTTATTCCTTTTGGTCTAGGGCCACCTCTAACTCCTAATTTTCTGTTATCTCTTTAAGCAGAGAACTAGTTCTAAGTCTCTGAAACCCTTTGTATTTTATTACATGCATATTGATGCCAACTCTTTATTACTACTATTTGGAATTGAGTCCTAGAAATTTGATTCGGCTTTTCCCACTCTCAGCTACTAAATTACTTTGTTTTGTATACATGTCCACTGTAGAAATGTGACTTTCATGAATCTGAGCCCAGGTTCTGATTGCTATTTGCAGTATAAGCATGAAATCATGTCACCTTTGAGACTTTGAAAGCTCAGAAATGTGTAATTGTCTATACTGTAGTATAAAAGAATCTGTAACACTGAAGTGTAGAAGGAGAGGTAGAAAAATTCAGTGCCTTTACTGTACTTACAACTCCAAAAACCCACCACAACCAAACCAAATTGGATTATTCAGTTATTACAAAGAGTCTTAGAGTCTTCTGTGTATTTATTGTTTTACAGCAGAATGCCCAACACAGATCATCATAACTGCCAAATAGTCAGCTGTGCAAAATAGTATATATAGTGCTTAAGTACAAATGGGAGACATGATTTTTTTAAATAAATACTTAAACACAAATTTATGGTCCTACAAAAAGAGCATTTAAACTAGATGGTCTAATTTTATCTGCCTCCTTGGACCCACAGTAACTGTTAATTTTCCCAAAAACCAATAGAATCAATATGCTGAATCATCAGTTCCACTGTGTGAATAATGGATCACAATAAATGAATCCCTTTTTCTAAGCTGTTCCTGGCTCCTCTAACAAACATGATCTGGCCTGGATAAAAAGACAACAGGAATTTCTTGAAGGTCAATGGTCCAAAATGCTAAGTATGGTTAAGTATTCTACATGATCTATATTCATTGATTCCATTTAGTTAGGATGTACTTAGATAACTTTCTTCAATTCATCATACAGGACAAGCACGAAAGCTCCACCCATGCCTCTAAGAACATTAGACCAGGCACCCTTGAAGAAAGCTTTGCCACCCTCATCTTTAGCAATCTTCCTCCAGCAGTCAATTGTCCCAGTGTACATGATATCAGCTGTCAAAAGTAAAATGAAAATTGGTCAAAATTCAATGTAGGATACTTATACAGTGTTTTACTTAAGACCATTAGATAGCTGTCCACTTATCAAAATAGTTAAGGGCTTTCAAAAATTAAGAGTACTAGGAAACGAAGAATACCCCAATCTCCCCTCTTTTGTTCACCTTGTTTCTAATATAGAATCCAGGAAACAAATGAGGGTAGAGAGAACATTAAAGCTGTTGGAAGTAGGGACTTAGTATTTGGATAACATATTTTGTTGCCTTAAGATGAATCAACAAATTAGGTTTTCTTAATTTTTTGGCTCAAGTCAAAAACGGGCTTAACAGATGAATATTTAAGTTAAATGAACACTAACTACATTTGTTTCTCACTCAAGTATTTAAGGTATAGTGACTAGAGAAACTTACCTCCTTTGCGCCCAGACTGCATCATCATTCGCCGTCTTACTGTATCAAAGGGATAGGAGACCACACCTGCCACAGCAGTCACTGTTTGTGCAATCATCCAACTTATCACAATATGAGTGTTCTTGGGATCTGGGAGCATACCTGGAAAAGAATGCCCACTTGTTAAGTTCAAACCCACAAACCTCTATTTAAGCCTACTTATATCAAGCTAACAGTAGTTTTACTCCATAGTACAAATCTTTAAATTGTTTTCGACTATACAAAAGTATATTATGCCGGACCCCTTTACAGACAAGCTTGTACCTTTTTAGATTAAAAAAATAATAATTTAATTTTTTCAGGAAGTCACAAAAACTCAGCAAAAGCCTTTGATGGTGATAAAGCACTGAGCAATCCTGTTTGTAAAGTTTCCTAAGAGCCACTTTGTCTTATCAAACCTCAAAACTGCAGGACTGAAACTACTCTAAAAACGGGAGAATAAAAAAATCAAATAAGTCCCCAAAGTAGTTATAATACTTATTTTTAATATTTTAATAAAAGTTACAAATCTATTTCTTCTAAGGAAATAGCAACATTTCAAAAAGAGTCAGTCTTACCTTTTGCTGTATCATAGATGCCGAAATAAGCTGCTCTATAGATAATGATACCCTGGACTGAGACATTGAAACCTTGATACAAGCCACGAATTCCATCAGACTTGGTGATTTTCACAAGGCAGTCTCCCAGGCCTTTGAATTCTCTCTCAGTGCCAGATTTTCCAACATCAGCTGCCAATCGGGTTCTCGCAAAATCCAAGGGATAGACAAAGCAGAGAGAAGTGGCTCCAGCGGCACCACCAGAGGCAAGATTGCCAGCAAAATACCTCCAGAATTGTGTGTGCTTGTCCACTCCTCCCAAAAACACTTGCTTATACTTATCCTTAAAGGCAAAGTTAAGGGCCTGGGTGGGGAAATATCTGATGACATTTGCTAAGTTACCCCGCCAGAAGGAAAGCATCCCTTGTTCCTTTGGAATTCGGACTATACAATCCATTATGCCCTTGTACTGCTTATCTGCAGCAATTTGTTTACTTGCATGTTGCACCTAAAAAATAAAAGCATAAAATACTGTTAGGAAAAAAAGCCCCCCCTCCCCAAATAGGAAAAATAACCATACAAAAATAATTAAAATATGCCTTTGGAGAATAAGCAAGTCTGACACTAAAATTAAATTATCTGACAATGAAAAGGTAGATTTCTGGTTAAGAGCTTCAAACAGCTTACAATTTATAGTCTTTATAGACCTCTACTATAGCAACCATAAGAAGCAGAATGGAGCCTTAGAGGTCATTTAGGTTACAGCCTGTATTTTACAGCGTTAGAAACTGAAGACAGGAATGTCTTAACTGGAGACAGCTAGTTAACCCTGGGTTCTCCCATTCTAACATTAACCACCTGTATGACCTTGGGCAAGCAGGGCCTGCAGCTACTCCTTAGGTTCCTGGTTGTTCAAACGTGAATGACATCAAAGTATAGCATAAAAACCTTAAAACACATTGCTTAACTACCTGTTTAGTATGTTCCAGCCATGCCTACTTTACAAGGTTATCAAAGGGAAAAGAAATGATCTGAAAACAAGCCATGACCTTGAGACGTCATTTCATTCTTCTAGGTCCCTTTCTTTTCCTGCTTGTCCACAAGTATAAAGAACACCTATTTCTAGTCACAGGGTCGGGATTAGTTTGTCACTTAATGCAGTGTGTGAACTTGTGAACTATACTGGACTCGGTAGGCCTAAATTTACTCATATTTAAACTGGGAGGTGGGAGAATAATTTATTAGGAGACCTCTGGGATATTTTCCCCTTCTTATTTCCAAATTTTGTTATCAGATCAGAGTACCACTGTCCAAGTAAGTGTAAGGAGTAAAAGGGCAGTCCTTCGGAATCCATTTTAATAGGAAAAAAAAGTAACGGCTAAGACACCCCAACGTCCATGCCTGCAGCCCGAAGGGAAAACTAAGCAGGGAGCTCCAAGAGGTAGAAGACGTGGGAAGGGCACCATGACAACCACAGACGTTTCGCCCTCCCCTCCCATCTCCTGCCGCATTCAAACTCAATCGCGACAGCTCAACTACTGCGGCAGCAGAACCGGCACCACGTGACCCGCTGACGTCAAGCTCTCCCGCCCTTCCTTAGTCTCTCTCCCCTAAAAGGGCAATGGTGGGGTGAAGATGCCGAGGCGGGGCTCGAAAGGACAAAGCCCTCCCCTACTCGGCAAACTCACGCACACTTCCGGGAGGTTTGCGCCAATCCCCAAGGGCGCAACGGACCAGAGGGAGGGCAGAAGACCCACGTGTCACTGAGACTAGCCGACCCCCCCCCCTCCCCAACATCCAACCGGGGCTACTTCCTCCCCGTCACCTTCCCGTCCCTCCTACGCGACCTCCTCGGTCAAGGACGGGGGGGAGGACGCGCGGGAGCGCGCGCGCATATCCGCTCACCCGGTAACAAGGATAGCGAGAATCGACTCGCCGGCTATTCTCAGGGCGTTGTCTTCCCTCCTCCCCCGCCCCACAATGAAAAGTGAACGGGGAGGGAGAGGATAGCTGCACGAGAATGGGAGCGCGCCCTCGCGCGCCAAGTCCCCGAATTGTCGGGCCTACTACTACTTCTAACCCAGGTACCGTTCCTTCTTCCCCCTATCCTTTATTCTCACGCCGAGTCCCGAAATTCGACAGGCCCGCTTGACATTCCATGCCTCCTAGACACGCACCTGTAGTAATAGCTTTACTCTCTCGATCGGGGCCACAGCAGTCTTGGAGATAGCAGCGGCGATGCCACCGGCCAAGAAGTCCTTGGCGAAGGAGATTGCCTGTTCCGTCATGGTTACAGAGGGTGAAGGTATTGGAGATGGAGCAAGAAAGCCGGTGAAAGAGGACCGAAAGCTGGGGAACTCGTTGCAGCCTGAACAGTCCCTTGCTACAGCTCGGACCGAAAGGACACGGCGTCCCGCGCGCAGGCGCTAAAGCTTCGACGCCCCGCCCCCTGCGGCCTCCTCCAGGCGTTCCCATTGGCTCGTCTGGATCTGGGAGGAGGCCGAGGGAGGGGGGCTGTCACCAAATTCCGGGCCTCCCCTTTAGACTCCCGCCCAGCGCCCCGCATGTGTGTCTGGGAGAACAAAAGCCCACGTCCGAGCTTCTTCTGAGTCTAGGCCTAGCCGGAGGAGTTGAGTGGCTTTGACCCTCAGGAGCCGAGGGTGGGGGTCGTGCCTTAGGGCTGAGTGGAGGCTAAAGAGGGGAGAGGAAGAGAGGGGAGGGGAGGGGAAGGGAGGGGAGGAAAAGAAAAGAGAAGGCCCAGGAAGGAGAGGAGCTGGGCAGCCCGGAGGTGAATGATGAATGAGCCAGATCTTGGACCAGAGACCGGCCGGCTGCTTGTCCTCTGATGATAATCGGTTTGACCGTCTTTCTGAAGGACTCTGTCACTTGGGGAAACTCGGTTTCTGACACTGCCCATTCATGAGATCCCTTCCACCCCCAACCATTTTACCCATCACTCCATTCCACGTGAGGAGTAGACCCAGCTGGATTTATCTCAGTACAGCTGTCAAGATTATGCTCATTTTCTTTTCTCCTACCCCCTCCCCCCAGCAACTGATCCATCCCATTCCTGGGACCACATTCTCACCTGCAAAACACTGGGACTTGAAATTTCTTTTTTCCTTTTAATAAATTTTTTAAGACTATTTCTTTTCTATGCAACAAAACTCTCTCCCGGTATCCCTCTTCTCTTATATAATATAAATTTATAAAGGAAAAATAAAACTACATCGCAGATAATTGAAAATATATGTAATGTTCCACACCATTGCAACAGAATCGAGGGATGTAGGTGATTCGAAATTTCAGAGTTGGAAGAGAATTTAGTTTGGATTAGTATAAAAATCCCTGGATTTGGCAGTTGAATTTTCATGGCTTTGGACAAATCATGTAGTTACAGTAGGCCTCTAAAGAGGGGATTAATCCAATTAAAATTGGATGGCCTCTCAGGCTACTTCCCCACCCCAGCTGTACCTCATATATATATATATATATATATATATATGTATGTATATATATATATATCCCTCACATGTCAAAAAAAAAGAAAAAAAAAGAATTGAAGGTAAAAAATATCTTTTAAAATGCCTTTCCAATATTTTATTAGCTGTAAGTTTTCTGAGCTTCAATTTCATTTGTAAAATATAATGCTGGTAAGTGGAAAGAATCCTAAACTTGGAGAGGCCCTAGATTCAAATGCTTACTCTCATTTCTTTCATGACCTTGAGCAAGTCACAACCTCTGGGCAGTTCAATTACCTCATTTATAAAATAAGGGAATTAGGGACCCTGTAAAATTCCTTTTACTTCTAAATCCTGTGGTCTAGATCATAAAGTTATTAAGGTCATACATCCAGTGAGTGGCAGAACCTATTTTTTCTTGATTGTTACCTATTCCAGTACTCTTTTCCACTGCACCTTATTGCTGCTCACATTTCACAAGAAAAATAAATACAAATGAATAGCAGTCCCTTCTAACAGTTACCTTACAATTTCAAGTGACCCTAGGCTTCAATTTCCTTCTCTATCTAATAAGTATATTTATAGTTGTATTATATATCACCATATAGTTGCTACATGAATCAAGGTCACAAAATCAAATATTAGACCTAAAAGGAACCTTTAAAAATCATGTAGTCAGTTCAGCCCCTTTTTATAGATGAGAAACAGGCCTGGAGAGGTAATGTGGTTTTTAAAATTACTTTATATAACTGAAAAGTGGTTTGTAACTATGAAATATCATGTGATTCAGTGTCACAATAAGAAATACTGATGGAGAGAAGAAAAAGTTAAGTGAGTAACTTGAAAAGATTTAAATTAAATTATAGGTGTTAATTTGACCTAGAAAGGTATGATTTTAATAGATCCAGAGAAGACTTGAAGCTGTGTAATAATGGTTACATTGTCACAGCAGGGACTTGTAGTGGTAAAGGGCTGTGTGAATTAATTGAAGGAAATGCTAAATTTCAGAGATTAATGAAACTAAAAATGTAATTTTCTTCCTTATGGAAGTTCTCAGACTCTGAAATTTACATAGCAAGTTTAACAACCCAACCTAACTCTTCCAAGTTACTAGTATACTACTAGCACACTTGAGAGACACTAAGGTCACATCAAAATTTCCCTCGTCTCAAGTTCATTAGTAAAGGTTTCCTGGGAAAGGAGGATAACATGATGACAACAGCTATTTCTAAATATAGATTATTCAAAAGTTGTGAATTTATCTGTAGCTCAAAGGTCATTTTTCTTGCATTTTGCTTCCACAATTTCAGTGTACCAAAGTCCATCTCCACCCTTAGTCCTCTTCCCCCTTCTGCCAACTTTTCCTGGGAAAAAAGAAGCAATCTTTTGTGTTGGATCCCTGAATGACATGTAGTAGTGCAGTGGGGTCATTTGAAAATAGGGCACTCAAAAGTATACCCTTTATTTCCCAGTCTTATGTAGAAGTTTGTAGAGGGAACAAATTACTGATGTCCAAGAGTCTTAATCTTCCTCCCATGATTTTATTTAGGAAAGCATTTTATAATCCTTAAAGCACTATATAAATATGATTTATTACATTTATACCCGGAGATATCCCGTTTGCTCCCTTCCCCCACCCAAGCAACTAAGATAAGTAGTGTCCATAATATTGCAAATGAGGAAACTGGGCCTCAGAAATTAAGTGACTTGAAAAAGGTTACAGTTAATAACAGCAGTAAGATTGAAATCTTAGCTCTTCTAACACCAAGATCTTGGGTTGTTTCTGATACACTTGACAGCCTTACTAAAAAATATTTTTGCATTTTCCTCCAAGAAATAATATAAACCATAAGAAGAAACATGTGTTACACATGTTATATACATAACAGATACAATGTATATATCATGTATATAACATATACATTGTATGTAATATAGAATGTACAGAATATGTTATCACATAACCTCAACAGGATCTTCATTTGTTACTTAGCAGTGCTACTATAATAGTTATCTCTATTTTCTCCTCACTCTTAACTATTTGTAATCTGATTTTTTTTTAAGTAATCTGTATTCTGATTTATTTCCACTGAAACTACTCTTTCCAAAGATACTAATGATCTCTTAGTAGCCTTTCAAATCAAAGGGCCTTTCCTCACTCATCAAGCTCCTTGACCCTTTTGGCCTTGGATACAGCTAATCAATCACTTCCCCCCTCTTCTTCCTCCTCCTCCTAGACACTTTCTTCCTTTTAGGTTTTCCAGACAACATTCTTTTTCAGCTGCATATTTAACCTCTCCTCTGCTCAGCTTCCTCCAAATCTCATCCTCTAACTGTATTTGTCCCTTAAGGCTCTGTTCCTAGCCCATTTCTTCCATACCAAAGCTTTTACAATTGTGGGTAACTAAATGTGGAGGTTAATAAAAATTTGGCAATAGTAAAAAAAGGTATCAAATAGTTTACCAAAATTTCTTTATATAAAAATAAACAAACACACCCAGCTCATCTGTATACAAATTTGCTTTCAGCTTTAATAAATGGTAAAATTATATATATATAAGAATTGTTTTAAAATAAATTTCTTTATGATTTATCATAAGTATATTTTGATTTATATACCTATTTCAGAATAAAATAAATATGTCTCGGCAAAAAAGGTGTCCCTTTAATTTAGTTAAAGTTGATCATTATACATGGCAACAACAATATTACATGATGATCAATTCTGATGGACATGGCTCTCTGCAACAATGAAATGTCTCAAACCAGTTCCAATTGTTCAGTGAAGAAAGCCATATACACCTAGAGAGAGGGATATGAAATGTGGACCACAACATAACATTTTCATGCTCTCTATTGATGTTTGCTTGCATTGTATTTCCTTTCTGATTTTTTTTTCTTGTAGATACGATTTTTCTTGCACAACAATAAGTGTGAAAATATGTATACATATATTCTACTTGTCCAGTATTTTAACATAATTAACATGTAGTGGACTTCCTGCCATCTAGGGGAAGGGAGGGGACTGGGGGGAAAATTTGTAAGGGAAAGCTTTGTAAAGATCAATGCTAAGGAACTACCCATACATATGTTATGCAAATAAAAAGCTTTAATAATAAATAAATAAATAAAAAATAATAATTTAGTTAAAGTTTAAGGTAGTCAGTTCTATACTACTTCAATAGGTGATCTTATCAATTCCCATGAATTTAACGACCATTTTTGTGCAAATAATTTTCTTATCTACCAATCCATCCCTAATCTCTCTGCTGGATCTTCAAACTTTCATCTTCAACTACTATTTTTCATATATCCTGAATTGGATATCCAGTAGACTTAAACTAAATTATTTCCAAAACTTATTAGGTTTCAATCTAAATCCTCCCAATATTCTAGATTCCTTTTTACAGTAGAAGACAATACCATCCTTCTAGTCCCTCAGGCTGCCAAACCTGTTGGCAGTTCCTGTTGAGTTCATCTTTGCAATATTTCCCAAATATGCTCCTTTCTCTCTTCTGACACAGCTGCCACTCTAAGGGCAAGGGTTTACAGTGGGGCTGCCTTTTTCAAGTTTCTCTCCACTCCAGTCTGTTCTTCAACCACTAAAGTGATTTTCCTAAAAGCCTTGTTGGTTGTTGTCCTTATTTTTTGAAGAGAATCAAAATGACATCAATGATGTTAGAGTCAAATTAGTATGTCAGGCTGTGGCTGATCAGACCAATAGGAGCTCTGAATGCTCTGCTACTGGTCAGACACAAATAGTACCTATGAACATTTGGGATGGATTCTCTCCCTTTGCCCATTTCAAATTTCTTCTGGGTTAATTCAATTGTACTTTGCTTATGGAGCACAGCACTTTCTTTCTTTCTTTTCTTTTCTTTTTCTTTTCTTTTTCTTTTTGCTGAGGCAATTGAGGTTAAATGACTTGCCCAGGGTCACACAGCTACGGAATGTTAAGTGTCTGACACCAGATTTCCAGATTTGAACTCTGGTCCTCCTGACTTCAGGGCTGGTGCTCTATCCACTGCACCACCTAGCTGCCCCAAGCATAGCACTTTCTTTGATGAGGACACATACTTGGTGATCCTGTGTCAGTGTATCCCATGTCATACAGTCAATTCTAAAGTTCTTAAGACAGACATTGTGTTTTTGTATCACTTTCTCTGACAGCCTTGTCAGAGCTTACCCTGTGTGAATTCTGCATAAAATAGCCTTTTTGCCAAGCATATATTTGGCCTTTGAAAAAATGTGGCCAACCCAAAGAGGTTGTGCTTTCTGCAGAAGAGTTGGAATGCTTGACAATTTAGTTCAAGAAAAGACCTGTGTCTAATATCTTATCTAGCCAGGTGATCTTCAGAAGCTAAGACAATTGAAATGGAAGCAGTTCAGTTTCCTGGGAGGGTGCTGGTGTACTGTCCAGATTTCACTGGCTTACAAAAATGCCTGGGGGGTTGGGACAGAGGGGAACCTAAGTCAGGTCTCAAACTCTCCATCTTCCACCCCATCCCTCTCTATAAATCAGTGGTTTCCTATAGCTCTATCGGCGTTCAAAGCCCTTCATGACCTAGCTTCTCCTTACCTTTCCATTCTTTTTATACTATAATACTCCCCACCATATACTCTGATCCAATGATACTGGACTTTTGGCTGTTCCAGGAACAAAACATTCCATCTCTTAACTCCAGCATTCTTTGCAGCTGTCCTTAATATCCAAAGCTTTCCCCTTCCTCTCCTCTGACTACAGATCCTCTTTAAGGCTCAATTAAAATTCCGCTTTCTAGAGAAAACTTTCCCAAACTCCTTTTAATTCCAGTACCTTCCTCTGATAACTTATTTCCTTATTATCCTGTTTAATAGCTTGCTTTGTAAATGTTTGTTCCCTTGTAGTCCCCCCCTTTAGATTGCAAGCTTCTTGAGGACAATTGTCTTTTGCCTTTTCTTTAAAAAAAAAAAAAAAAAGTCCCCAGGGCTTAGCACAATGCCTGGTACTTAGTAATGCTTCATAAATGTTTATTGATTGTTTGAAATAGTTCTATAGAAACAATATTGAGTTTGGGCTTAGGTTCAAATCCTTGCTTTTCTAACCTATTAACCGCTCTTACCTTAAAAAATGAATTTAGTCTAGTAATAATATAATAATAAATAATGAGACATTAATTTGACATAATGAATTTTAATGGAGTAAAAAAGACTAGTCTTCAGGCAAAATGGTTGTTAGTGCATGGAGGGGTCCTTTAATTTTCAGTGCTTCAAGGCAATTCCCTAAAAATTACAAAGTGTAAAATATTTGTTGATATGAGTTGGGAGAGACCAGGAATTCTAGGAATTTAGGTCTTTCAATGAAATCTTTAAAAGTTAAAAAGTTAAAAAACATTTTACTTACACTATCTCATTTGAGTCTTCCAATAGCCCCAAAGTTTATAACTGGGATATTTTTATCACTTTTTTTGCAAATGAGGAAACAATATAAGTCACTTATTCTGGCACACAAAGCTAGTAAATGAGATTTTAATCCATAGTAAGAATTTTTTCTTTTGTCTGCAATTCCAGTATTTAACTACCACACCTACCTTTTTTGTGACTGTAATCTCAGGAACACTGTTTGAGGAGGGAATAGTGAATTCAAATACTGAAAATCCCAGCAGACTTCGTGTTAACTTAGAAAACAACAAATTAACATTATGTTGTATCATATTTTTATACATTTTGTGGAATATTTCCCAATTTTATTTTAATGTGGTTGAGCTCACTTTGAAGTTTTGCAGGCTGCTGGGTGGAAAGGTCTCAATGCAGATGACAATCAGGAAATATAAATTTGGAGTAGGAATTGACTGGGGAATGCTGTTATCTTTGTCACATGGATCTTTGTCATGTTAAAATACCTAGAAATAGTCTTACTTGGTTGGATTTGGGTAGGAATAGACTAGAACAATCCTACAGAGGATAAAAAAGGATAAAAGGGTCGTTATCTGCACCAACTGAGGGAAAACCCATATCAATAGATCGCTTATCTCTTGACATTACCATTAACTCAAGCTGTGCTTGTGAGTCTTAGCTGTCTGGTTTTATACATTTTTTCTTTAAATATTTCCATAGTGCTTTATCAGTAAAATTAAAGCTGGAGAACTCTGTAATAATGAGGTAGTAGTTTTTAAGAGAATACTGAGTTAAAAGTTTTAGTTTGATTCACATATAATCATCATTGATATCAATTCACATTTCTATAGTGCTTAGAAGTTATAAAGTTCTTTCTGAATAATAATATAGGTAGGATCCCCATTTTATAGATTAGGAAACTGGCTCAAAGAGGGTAAGATATTAGGTAACTTTTCAAAAATGTAAAAAATTATGTCTGATAAAATAAGTAACTGATATTACTCCTCACTTTAAAACAGATTTTTTTCAACTCAAAAGTTTCACGTCCGTCATACTCCAGAAATTTTTTAAAATAACAAAAGATGGGAATAGTCAAGTGTTGGACAGGTTACTGGAAAAGAAATGTGAGAAAAGTGTTGGTAGAGTTAAAAATACCATTTTGGAAATGAATTTGGTGATTTGGAATGAAGTGACAAAATGTCCATATCCGTTGACCCAGAAAATCCATTACTAAAGTCCCAAGGAGGTCACTGAAAAGAAAAACTATACACATCAAAAGAAATATAGCAGCACTTTTTGTGGAAACAAAAGAACTTGAAGCAAAGCAGATACCCAATTATTGGGAAATGGTTAAATTATAGTACATGAATGTAGTGGATTATTACTGTGCTGTGATGTGGGTGATGTAAATACCAGATGATGGTAGGTACCAAAAATTAGAATTTGGTCACATGAAGAATTCACAATAGCCATTCTCTTTGGCAAAAGGTAGATTTATTTAGGGGAATAGGTTACAGACAAAATGAAGGGAAACAATAAGACACCAGAAATAGTAAATATAAAATGGAATTGGAAGAGCATATGAAAGACAAGTTCCTCAGTGGAACTCACAAATTATCCAATAGAAAGGAAGCACCCCATGAGGTTGGAGCATCACCTTGGTTGGCAGTTTAAATCCTGAAAGGGACTTAGTATCCTAAAAAAGTTAGCTGTAAAGAGGAGAAATGGGATTGAGAAGCACAGTGGAGTGAGGGGATATACCGTGTGACATAGGCAGGGCAGAGGGGGCGGGAGGAGAGGAGGAGAAAGACATCATGATGAAAAGTGCTGTGCAGACTGACCCAAAAAGGAGGGCAGCAGCCATGGGATGGCCCATCCCATTTTATAGGGGAAATTTAACCTCAGACACTTGACTGGAATTTCAAACAAGGCATGGCAAGGTGAAATTGCT
>JAJPUD010000599.1:615559-639667 GCA_023553655.1 Myrmecobius fasciatus | reverse complement strand
TCTGTTTTTCTTTTTTTTCTTGTAGATAGGATTTTTCTTGCACAACTTGTCAAGTATTTCAACATTATTAACATGTAGTGGACTTCCTGCCATCTAGGGGAGAGGAGGGGACTGGGGGTAAAATTTGTAATGGAAAGCTTTGTAAAGATCAATGCTGAGGAACTACCCATACATATGTTATACAAATAAAAAGCTTTAATAAAATTTTAAAAAAGAATGAATAGATAATAAAATGGGCCACACTATCAAAAAAAAAAAAAAGAAAAGAAAAGAAAATTCCAACCTCTGGAAATTCTCCTACAAACAAAACAAAATTGTATCTCAGGGCCAACAGAGACTGGGGTAACAATAAACAAAAGGTGGGGCAGAATAGTGGTCCTCCTGGAACATCAGGAAAAAATCCAAAGATACCAGGACCAAAATTTGGCTTGTGCTTAGTGTAAATACCTCCCTGCCAGCTCCACTGAAACAGCAAGTGTTGAGCCCTGGGACCAACTAGGTTGGGCCACAACCTTGCTAGCCACAGGAATTTTCACCTCCTGGACAGTATGAGGAGTCAGATAATTTGGGGAGTTTGAAATATGAGTGGGGGAAGACTGAGGGATAAGGATCACCAAGTTCAGGGGTGTGAGACATGACCAGTACACAGATGGTGAGCCCAGAACTAGTGGGGAAGGGACACTGCTGGCTATGGCCACTTATAGAAGGGGATAGTTCTTGGTTTCAATTCCAGGCCAGAGGGAAAACTTGATCTGAGGCCAGAGGGATCACTCCCACAATCACTATTACCAACCAGTGCTTATAGCAAAAAGTTGTGATTAAAAACAAAACAAAACAAAAAAAGGTAAAGGAGAAAGAACCCAACCATAGAAAGTTACTATGGAAATAGGAAAGACCAGGGTTCATCTTTAGAGGAGTTTCCTGAAGGAAAAAAAAGCCTCTCCCACCCCAAAGAGTAACAAATAGTCACTTGCCCAAAAAGAATTCATGGAAGAACTTCAGAAAGACTTTAAAAATCAAATGAGAAAGATTGGGGGGAAAAATTTTAAAAAGAGGAAAAAGTCAACCAAGTAGAGAAGAAAATCCAGAATCTTAAGAAATCCTTGAAAATTCTAATTGGATAAAGGCAATCCAGCAAAGTTGTAAGAGACCAAGAAATAATCAAACAAAATAGAAAGAATAAAAAAAAGAAGAGAATGTGAAACATCTCATTAAGAAAAATAACTGATCTAGAGAACAAATCAAGAAGAGAAAACAAGAATAATTGGACTACCTGAAAGCTATAACAAAAAAAGAATCTTGATATAATAAAACAAAAAAAAATTAAAGAAAATTGTCCTGAAGTGTGGAAAGTTGATATCGAAAAATTATTCACTGACCATCATCTGAAAGTGATCCTACAAGAAAAACCTATAGGAGTATCATAGCCAAATTCCAACAACCCCAAGTCAAGAAGAAAATATTACAAGCAACAAGAAAAAAAATTCAAATATGGTAGAGTCCCAAGTTAGAATCACACCAGACCCAAAGTGGCTACCTTAAAAAAACTGCAGTTCTTAGAACACTATAAATTGAGGAGCAAAAGAATTGGGGTTTCGGCCAAAAATATCATACCCAGCAAAAATGGACATCCAATGAATTATTGTACTTTCAGGATTTTGTTGCAAAAAGACCTGAATTTAATAGAAAATTTGACATAGAAGATCTAAGAGAAATATAACATCAAAGACTTAATTACAAGGCACTCAATAAGGACAACTTATTTTTTTATGTGGAAATGTAAACCATATGTCATTAGTAATTGGGTAGCTCAAAAGAAAAATTGGGCTAGAGCTGATATGATGTGATGATAAAAAGTAAAACCATGTAGGAAAAGGTAAAAACAGTAATTATTTTATACAAATAAGGTGCAAGAGGAAGGACAGACAGAGAAATTGGATGGGGGAGGAGGGGATAAAGTTTTGGAATCCTACTCACATGAGGAGTGAATTAAAGAGGGGAACAATACAACTGTATGAAAAGGGCATAAAAGTTTTCTAAATTCAGAAAAAAATAAGAGAGTAAAGGGATAGTAAGGGGGAGGATAAGGGGAAATAAGGAATTTTTAGGGGAACCCTACTCACATCAGATCTCAGTTAAAGAAAAAATAACATATATATGTAAAAGGGAATGAAAATTTTCTAAATTTATAAAGAATAAGGATAAGGGAAGGGTGTGTAGATTAATAGGAATGGGATAAGGGAGTGTAGATTAACAGGAATGGGATAAAGAGGGAACAACAGGGCAAAAGGAAAGGATGGGGAGAAAGGATAAGGAAAAGATACTTGGGGGGGATAGTAAGAGGTAGCAGGAGGAAGGCAGGATAAGTGACAGGAGGTAGCAAGTAAAGCAGAGGAGTTAGGAAGAATAGGAAATAAGAGATAATATAGATCAAGAGGAGAACTTATTTTGTTTTTTTTTTTTTAAAAAAAAAGGAGGGGTAGTAATCATGATCTCAGTCAAAGTTAAAGCTAAAATAGAATGAAGAGGAAAAATTAGGGAAACTACACCACATATTAGCCATATTAGTAAATGTTGTTTTAGGCTATTTAAACAGTATAAGATTGGAAATTTGCTGTGGTGTTTATGGAAAGGCAAGGACTTGTGTAGGAAGATATTATACATCTTCAGACAGAGAGCAAACAAGCATAGTATAGTTTTATGTAGATGCAATGTAATGTGTATGTATGTGTACAATTATAGATATCTTTGTGTGTGTATATATGTTTATTGTATATACATACATACATATATAAATATATCACACTTTATTGTAGCCTTCTTGATGAGTGAGTGAGGAAGGGGAAAAAAGGAATAAAATAAAAACTGCGTAATGGAGAAAGGAAATCTACAAGAAAGCAAAGATGGACAGATTTGAACACAATATGTAGTATTTATTATATAGGCTTTCTTGAAATAGAAATTTATTGCTTTACATTTATATTTTACATTCTGCTGTACATGTGGCAATTTTTTCCTTTTCCTATTTTGTCTTTTTTTTATAGGTCATTGTACTTTATTTTTTTTAATATAAAGCTTTTTATTTACAAAACATATGAGTGACCTTTCAACATTGACCTTTGCAAAAACTTTTTTTTTCCAAGCTTTTCCCCTCCTTCCCTCCACCCCCCACCCCTAGATGACAGGTAATCTAATACATGCTAAATAGGATAAATTATATGACAAATACAATACATGTATACATATCTATACAGTTATCTTACTGCACAAGAAACATCAGATCTAGAAAGAGAAGAAGGAAAAAACAACCTAAGAAGGAAAACAAAATGCATGGAAATATTCACAGAAAGCATTAAAGTGCTGTGTTGTGGTTCACTCTCAGTTCCCACAGGCCTCTCTCTGGATGTATTTGACTATCTTCATCGCAGAACAACTGGTTTGAATCACATCATTGTTCAAGAGAACCATGTCCATCAAAATTGATCATTGTATAGTCTTGTTGCTGTGTATAATGTTCTCCTGGTTCTGCTGATTTCACACAGCATCAGTTCATGTAAGTCTCTCCAATCCTCTCTGAAATCCTCCTGTTGGTCATTTCTTACAGAACAATAATATTCCATAACATTCATATACCATAATTTATTCAGCCATTCTCCAATTGATGGGCATCTTTTCAATTTCCAGTTTCTTGCCACTACAAAAAGGGCTGCCACAAACATTTTTGCACATGTGGGTCCCTTTCCCTCCTTTAAAATCTCTTTGGGATATAGGCCCAATAGAAACACTGCTGGGTCAAAGGGTATACACAGTTTGATAACTTTCTGACCATAGTTCCAAATTGCTCTCTAGAATGGTTGGATCTGTTCACAGTTCCACCAACAATGTATCAGTGTCCCAGTTTTCCCACATCCCCTCCAACAGTTATCATTATTATTTCCTGTCATTTTAGCCAATCTGACAGGTGTGTAGTGGTATCTCAGAGTTGTCTTAATTTGCATTTCTCTGATCAATAGTGACTTGGAGCACCTTTTCATGTGACCGGAAATAGTTTCAATTTCTTCGTCTGAAAATTGTCTATTCATATCTTTTGATCATTTATCCATTGGAGAATGGCTTGAATTCTTATATATTTGAGTCAATTCTCTATATATTTTAGAAATGAGGCCTTTATCAGAACCTTTGGTTGTAAAAATATTTTCCCAGTTTACTGCTACCCTTCTAATCTTGTCTGCATTCATTTTGTTTGTACAAAAACTTTTTAACTTGATATAGTCAAACTTATCTATTTTGTGATTAATGATGACCTCTAGCTCTTCTTTGGTCACAAATTCCTTCCCCCTCCACAGGTCTGAGAGGTAAACCATCCTACATTGTTCTAATTTGTTTATAATATCATTCTTTATGCCTAGTCCTATTTTGTCTTTTACTTTAAAATAAACTTTTTAAAAAGACAAAAAAGAAAAATATCTGATCTACAATTTTGGTAACTTTGTTAAAAAGAAATAAAGTTAATCTGAGGTGATTTGTTCTTGATAAAGTCATTTTGAATTTTTTATGATAATTGCTTCATTTTTCAGATGCTATCTAATTATTTCTTTAATTATTCATTCTAGAATTATCCCATATGTTGAAATGAAACTCATTGGTTTAGCATTTGCATATTCTTTTCTATTTAGCTTATTTATTAATTTCTTCTATTTAGTTATTCTATTCACTTACTTATTTTTGAGATTTGGGAATAACATTCTTTTCTGCAGTTTTGTGGTACCTCTCTTCTCTTCCATAGTCTTTCAAATAGTATTGACAATAGCTCAACATCGAATAATATTATATCTGTCCATTCTTTCAATACTCAAGATTATGATTCATCTAGTTCAGGTCTGGGATCCTAGATCTAAGACTGGAAGTGACCTCAGATGTCATATGCCCAACCCCTTCATTTTACAGGTGAAGAAACTGAGATCCAGGACACTTGACCAAGGACACATTTAAAATCACATCCTCTGAATCCAGAGCCAGTATGCTTTTTCCACTGTACCATGTGCTTTACTTCAACAAGGGTAACTAGATGCTCTAAATATTTATTAATCTTTGACATAAATTCTTTTCTAGTCATTTTTGATCTCTGATTTCTGAAGCAAAGTTATTCCCCTTGACAGAAAACTGAAGTAAAATAATGATTGTGCTTCTCTGCTTTGTCTATATTTTCAATCCCAAAGATCCTATGATCATTCTTTTTCTACAAATATAGTTTAAAAATCATTTTTGTTGTGCCTATATTCACACATTTTAGATTTTAGTACTATTAATACTATTTTTACAGCACTAATTACACTCATTTATTTGTCTTTTTTCTTACTTGAATTTGCTTCTTATATATTTCTATTTCAAATTGGTGTGTCCACATTGGTCTTTTCAGACAAATTCTGTTTTTCGTTCTCATTCATATTGTTTCTCTTTGTGTGTTCAGAATTTCACTCTTGTGCATTTGCATGTCTTCCTGGATTGACTTCTATAATTTTTTTCCCCATGAGATCCTATTTATCTTTCTTCTGAACCCTTTGATGTCTGCTTTCTTAAAATCTGGGATTCATGTCAAACTGTGCCCAGATCTCTTCCTTTATCACAAATCCTGGGAGAAAGGAATAGTCACTTCCAGGGGACCCATCATTTCCATCTCAACACTAATTCTTCCTTATTAATTGCAATCAGATCCAAAATGTAATTTCTCTTGGATGCTTCCTCCACCTAAGAAGTGACCAGATGCTCTGCTCTTGGCAAAGAGAGAGAGCACCAACAGGTGGTTGAATAATAGAAGTTCCTTACCACTACTTAAAATATCATGCTTCTTTGTTAGCTTTCTGATCTGTTTCCCAAACTCCTTCTCTGTTTTTTTCTTTCTGTTCAGTTGGTCTCTAGTATGTACCAATAACAAAGTCACTCCTACAGGCATTCATCTAAATGTTCTCTAACATGCTTCTTTCCTCTGGTCCCCAGATTTCCTTAAATAAGTATATGTTGTTAATACAGGGTGCTTTTAAACTGTACCATGGAGACTGAATGTGGATCAAAGCATAGTATTTTCACCTTTGTTGTTGTTGTTGTTATTTGTTTGCTTGGGTTTTTTTCCTTATGCTTTTTTTTCTCCTTTTGATCTGATTTCTCTTGTACAGCATGACAAATATGGACTTATGTTTAGAAGAATTGTACATGTTTAACCTACATTAGATTTCTTGGTGTCTTGGGGAGGAGGGAAGAGAGGGAGAAAAAAATTTGGAATACAAGGTTTTGGAAGGGTGAATGTTGAAAACATCTTTGCATGTATTTGGAAAATTAAAATACCACTAAGATAAGAAAAAGGTCATTTATTTTTTATCATTTTATTACTTTTTTATATTATTGCATACTTGACAAACATCATCAAGTAAGAATTTCCTTATACACAGAAGAAAAAAAAGATTATCTACAATACTATGAATCTTTGTTATATACAGTTTTTTAAAACAAAATAATGAATATATTAGTTTCATAGTTATCCTGATTATCTATGTCTCCTTCTGAGTCTCCTTTTATTCTCCTTTATGCATCTCTTAAAATGCTACAATTATTTTCTTTCTCTTCCTCTCTTTTTGGAGCATTTTTGTTCTTTATTTCTCCTCCCTTTCCCTCGCTAAATTTTTTTTTCATTTTTTTTATAACCAATAAGTATAGTCAAGCAAAATACTATCACAGATGAATTCATGCAATTAAAATGAAAAGGGAAACAATTTAGCAGGAAAAATCTTTGTGTGTTTTTCTGATAAAAGTCTGATATCTAATATATTTAAGAAATTGACCCAAATATGTAAGAATAAGAGCCATTATTTAAAAGAAGTGGTCAAAGAATACAAACAGGTGCTTCCCAAGGAAAGCTAGTTTATGAAAAGCCATTAAAAAAAAAAGCTTCAAATGATTAGCAATAGAAGAATGCAATTTCAAGCACTGAGAATGGGACATAAGCCACATAGCATAGACATGTATATAGTAATGCCTGCCCTGCTTAGGAGATGGGCTTTGGATTTAACCCTCAAAGAGAGAAGACTTAAATTTATAAAAACTTCAGAAAGGGACAGAGAAAGTCTATGCCTTATTTTGAATCTATATCCTGTAGAAAAGAAGAGGAGAGAAAGGGGGAAAATAGAAAATAGCTGGCTACCTCTGGTCCTTCATTGTAAGGAGGGTTTTTGGTGGATAATTTCATAGCAATTGTGTCAAATGAAAGATTAGACTATGGTCAATAACTTGTAGATAACTATAATCAAATGGTCCTGTAGTTTTTGCATATAAAAATTCAGCATTCTTGTTTTAGGGTGAAAATGCTCTGAAGTAAGGTATATATTAGAAAACATTTTTAAAGAGCATTTAGCAAGTAAATCTTTCTGTGATCAATTAAAATGACAAATTTTTTTACTAAAAATTCTATATTTTTGAGTAAGTTCTGTAGGTAAGAGCTCAAGATTGTTTCTCTTGCAACTTTTGATTACTGAAAGCCTGTCTTCTGTTAATATTAATCTCACCAAACCAAAGTCTAACTTATGGAGTATTACTATCAAGGGGAGATTGTTTTACATTTCTCAGACAAGCCAAGTCCCAACTGTTTCTACTCCTTAATAATTTATAAATCCTTCTCCTTCAGTCAACCAATTGTGAGCCCTCTAAATATTGTTTAATCTGAAATCTGACAGTTTACATCTAGAGTCTATTTAACTAGGTTTGTTTCCTTAGGGGATATTTGAGATTATGATTAGGCTTAGTCTTTTTTACATGGTTTTATAAATGTCTTTTAAAAATATTATTATGACTTAAGAGAATATGTGAGATTATAATATATAAAAGAATTAATTCACTGTCAGACATAATTTTATCTATTAGAAAACTTGCTAGAATTTGTGAATGAGCTTGAGCCCCTGGCTATTGTTTTCCTACATAAAGAAAAATAATGCAGTAATGGAAGCTCTATAGGGCATCTAGGTGCAGCAGTGACTAGAGTGCCAGATCTGAAATTACTAAAATCTGAGTACAAATCTAGCCTCAGATATTTACTGGCTATGCGACCCTAGACAGTCAGTTAACCCTGTTTTCCTCAGTTTCCTTATCTGAAAAATGAGCTAGAGAAGGAACCACTATGGGATCTTTGCCAAAATAGTCTCCAAAGGTGCATAAAAAATTAGACGTAACAAAACGACTAAACAACTGGGAGTTACAAGAGGGTCTCTGGAGACAGGATTCTGGAGAGGAAGAAAAAAAAATATATATATATATATATTAAAAGGTATGAAAATAGAATGGTTAATGACCTTAAAAACCATTTTGATTTGCTTGAGCTATCTTATTATCTAGAGGAGGCCTGACTAACCTCAGCCAGATTAGAATCAGCCAAACAGAAGGCATGCTGAGCATCTCACTGGATATAGCAGAAATCTTTTGCTGAACCCAGAACTCCCCGTCATGCTACCAGTTACAGAACCAGCTTAGACTGGCTCACGCCGACCCTCAGTGAACTAAGGGGAATCTGGGGCCCTCCCACTCTGGCCCACTTCCCCATCCTTGGAGAATGTCTTGTGATCTCTAAGACCAGACCAGACCAGGGACCAAACCTGATTATGCCACAATGCGACTTCTGAGAAATAGCTCAGTTTAGAGGACCAACAGCCAAACCTGATTAGGCCGCGGTGCAATTAATCCTGCCCCCACTTGAGGTTTTTCCTTTACAGCCCCTGCTGCCTACCCCCACCCTGAGCTCTGCATGCAGGCCCACCCACTGGAGAGGAATAAAGGCATATGTAGGACCCAGCTCTACCTTCCTTAGACTAAACACTGAGGCTGACATTGGTGCCCTGACTCAGATAGGATGGGAGGCTGAAGGTGGCACTCTTCCCCTGACAGCTCCCCAGGACTCATTCTTCTGATTCGGGTGGGTAGGTGAGTCTCTTCTTTAATTGCCCACTCCTGTCTTGGCCTCCTGCTGGTACAATCCACAGTCCTCCCCGAGCCAGCTCTGGGGTTGGAGACCATATCTATCACATGGCCCAGTATCCTTTGAAAGTAAGAATATGGGTCATGCATCAGTCAGAATTTGAAATTAAAGTCTGACCAGCCAGACAGTTCTAACTGTAGATCCGCATTCATGCACCCTTGAGAAGAATAAAAGCACACATATGACCTAACTCTGTCTTTCTTAGACTGAACTCTGAAGTTCACAAAGGATAATTCAATAACACCCACTGGGGTGCTTCTCACTTCCTGGAAGGCCATTTGGGTCAGATTTCAATCTCCCCTCAAGGTTCTTCTCTGCCAAAGCCTCTACCCCCACCATATTGTTCCCTCAGTTGTAGGGCTTTGCCTCCTTGCACCCAAGGTTCACTAAAAATTGAATTTCTTTTCACACAGGACTTCTTGAAGGTATAATCCAACACATGAGGCTTAATCCTTCTCCCATCTTGTACTACCTCAATCTCTTAAGTAAGGGAAGTGAATCATAGCTCAGTTTCTGTTGGCCAGTCTCAATCCCAAGTACAAAAGCACCCTCAGGCTCAGGTCCCAGGCACCCTGGGTTTTCAGGGCTTCCATGACTGGCAGGCTGGCAGTCAGCCCCATCCTTCTTCCAGAGTCTGGGCTTGAACTTCCTGGTCCAGTGAGTATCACTTCAGGGAGGACAAACATACACAGAATAAAAACAAACATCCCCAGGCCTGTTTCTCTAAGGGGAGGGTAAAAGGAAGAGAGCAGATAAAGGAAGTCCTTTACCCATTCAGTGCATGACAAGCACTGTGAATGAATTGAGATCTTCTTGTGTGGGATATTCAGGCCCTCATCTTAACAATCAATACTTCAGAGGCATCTCAAAGTATAGAACAAAGGCTTTATTCAGGAGCTCATGAGTACCGGGCAGTCCCACAATGGATGAAATAAGTAGTCCAAAGCCAGGAGAGCCGCTGTCCAGTACATTCTTGTGAACTTTATACAGTCCAGAACAAAGAAACTCCCAAGCCCACCCCTCTTTTCCTTTCCATACATTCTAATTGGTTATATATGCTTTATTTTCCTTACTTAGGAACTGGAATGTTGACAACTTATAAATCAGACTACCTTTACTTTCCCCTCCACCCCAGAAACCGGAACTTAGGCCCTCAGGCTTTGTCTAATTTAGTCTCTAGTCCTGAGAGATCTTCACTCCAATTGCCACACTCAGTCCCCCTTTTTTTTATTTCTTAATGTTTTCAAGAGCTCTCTCATCCCAAAATTTTTGCAACAGCCTGTTACTCCTAGCATCGACCTCCTCATCACCAGCATCTTCTTTATTACTGGGGTCCATCCTCGATGTTGCAGCATTAGCATACGCATTTTGTTCTCATTCCCTAGAATTTCAGCTATGGTTTTATGTACTATCCCTGTAACAATACGTGTTATACAAGGCAGACAAATTGGTAAAAGTATTATTCCACTTAAAGCAATTAATCCAAACCTTAATACCTGCTTCCACCAGCTACCATGGAACCAGGACCACCATGATGTACTGAATGGAGAACTCCAGGTTTGCACAGGGACTTGTGCTAGTTTCCTAATATCTTTGGCAATCTCCTTCACTATTCTCCCATTATTGTCAATTCACATACAGCAAGTAGAAAGATTCAGCTTTCCACACACTCCCCCTTCCTCTGCCAGTAGATAATCCAAAACCAATCTGTGCTGTAAGACTGCCTCTCTGGTTTGGGTTGCCTGATCTGCCAATAAGTCCAGGGCTTTCGCTGTTTTGTATCGGAGTTCTGTATCCCCAACTACCATCTTGAGCCCAGGTGGCCAGTTCATACTCTCGGATTATTCTTTCATGTGGCCATGTATCTCCCCATCCATTAGTACCCCAGTCTGTGTTAGGGAAGTATCGATGCTCTGTTTCTCTCGCTCCAAATCATCACATAACTGGATTCCTAAATGATTCACACCATTTCCAGGCAAAAAGAAGAATTTCTGTCTAATTAATCCAACATAACAGACACCAGTCCAATTAAGGGGAAGGTGGGTATAAGCAGTTTGACCACAGATCCAATAATGTCCCTTAAATGCAGGATTGTTTGATTCAAAAATATTTGTCCTTTTGAACACCACGGGATAATACTGTGAATCTTTATCTCCCAATGGACTTCCTTGGTATAGGGTCCAAATATTATCTTGATATTGACATTTCCATAATTGCTGTTTACCTTTGAAGCTACAACTCATAATATTAGACTCAGACTTATCTTTTGTGCTCCAAGAAGAAGTAAAATAACCAGACCAAGTTGAATTCTGCCAAGCCCATTGGTACCAGGTCCGGATTAGAACTCCCTTTTCATTTCTCCTCATATATTCTGCTATTTGCCAAGGCCCACATGGGTAACCAAATAACAATTCATATGGGGACAGCCCAATATCTCTCCAGGGTTTTGTTCTGATTCTCAGTAAAGTCAAAGGAGACACTTCATCCAAGTTCCTAAAGTCTTTTAATCTCCTGATTCATCCTTTCTACTTTTCCTGAGGAAGGAGGATGCCATGGAGTATGAAACTCCCAAGTTATCTCTAAAGCTTTCATTAAAGATTGCAAAGGCTTGGCCCTCAAGTGTGTACCTTGATCAGAATTGATGTGCTCCACCAGCCCATACCTGGGGATGATTTGTTCTAAGAGGACCTTAGCCACAACCAAAGGGTGACATGACAAAGGGGATAGGCCTCTGCCCAAGATGTTAAGTGGCCCATGAGGACCAGCAGGTATTTGAGACGCCCCACAGCGGGCAATTCAGTAAAATCCACCTGCATACTCTGAAAGGGTCTGATGCTAGGGAGCCTTCCACCCTGTGGAGCCTGCCGGAGAGCTGTTTTATTTGTCCTTGGACAAACAAGGCAGCCATCTACCACTTGCTGGGCTAATGTGTACAACCCAGGAGTTGAACATTTTGTGAGCACCACATCACACAGGTTTTGGACATCCCAATGGCTACCCTGATGTAGGTATTGTACTAGATGTCTCACACCTGCTTTGGTCAGGACCTCCCTTCCATCGGGCAAGAACCAATGACCCTTAGCATCCTCCTGGGCCCCAAGAGCCTCATCTAGGGTGTATGATGGTGGAGGCATGTGCAAGGGTAGAGCCGGTATCAGCACCATCAACTCCTCAGGATCAGCAGGTTCTCCCTTTGCTATAAAGGAGTCTCCAGTCTGATGTCCCCTAACATGGACCACAGCTATATATCCTTTTTATTTCAATTTACTGAGACCCCTTAACAAATCATATAAGGGTTGCAATTGATCAGTAGGGATCCCAATTTTATTTCTAATCCATAATATTCCATATATTAATGTATATATATATACATATATATATATATATATTTTTTTTTGAAAAGCTATTTTCAAGCCGTGGTGTTCAAGGTCACTCCTGACATCACCCAATACTTGTTCTAAAGTATTTGCATTGACATGCTGCAAGAATATCATCCATGTAATGAATGATTTGTACCTCAGGGTATTTCTTCCTAATGGGTTTCAATATTTTGTCTACATACCACTGACAAAAGGTTGGGCTATTTTCATACCTTGTGGCAGTACTTTCCACTTATATCTTTTTGCAGGTTCCTGTGGATTGGTAATATAATTAGGGCTCTAGTTGTTAAGTTCATCTCACATAATGGACAAGTACAGTAGGGGTTTTCCACTCTGGAACTAAAAATCCCTTAAATAATTACATATCCTTAAATCCAAAATACAGCAATAGGGAACCCAATCAGGATTGTACAGCAAGACACAGTAATAGTTTAACAGTCATCAACCACCCTCAGTTCTCCTTCTGTCACAGATTTCTTACCCCAACACACATCCTCCACTAGGAGACCTATGACCCAGACTTTCAGGCTGATTTCTCCCTATAGTAACTATCATCCACTCCACCATTTAGAACCAACACTCACATCAGTGGAAGCTTTCAGGAACCACTTCAGTTACTCCTGAACTTAGCTACATCTTGAACTCTAATGATTAATTATTGCATAAGCAAACAAGTGAGAGGACATTGCCCTTCAGAACAATGAGCAGGAATCAGAGACCTGCTCCCACCATCTCCCACTATCTGTCTTGGAAACCCTGTTATCATAGACCAGATTGGCATCTGGCAGCCACAGAACCCCAGCACTGTGGAGACCTGAGGCCTCAGGGCCCTTGTCACACCATTCCCACCTCAACCAGTCCAGACCCAGACTCACTTGGGACAAAAGGATGAAGGTCTCATCTTCTGGAGCTGCTTCAGGCTGACAAGGGGTGTAGCTAGATCCAATGGGGTCTAACTGAAGAGGGAAGATAGCTGGTGCTCATGGTGGCTGCAGCCGGTGTTGAGGGTCAGAATCAGGTCTCAGATGACTCAGGTTGACCAAGTGGTTGGAATTTCATCACTCAGAGTCTGGAAGAAGCAACTCTCACAAATACATAAAAACATACAAGGACTAAAATTGAGCAGAAGAGAAAGGGCATACAAAAGTGATCAGAAACTAGAAACCCACCCAGAAAAGGGCTGGGGGGGGGAATGAGGCTATCACAAATGCCTCTTGTCCAAATAACCTTCCCTAGGATAAATACCAAAAACGCTTTCCCAAAATTACTGCTTTTCTTTCCTCAAAGGAATAGGTGTAATGGGCAAAATATTGTGCCCTTCAGTAATCTCTCCCAGAAAAAGCCCTAAATCCTCACAATGAAAAGCTTTCACACAACCAGTGCAGATGTTAACACAACAAAAAGCAGTTTGAAGCCCCTGCAAGAGGCCCATTTGCCAGCCTTTCAGAATTTACTTGCTTGGGAGCTATATGAGGGAATTCAGAAGTTAGATTGGGGGTTAAAGTTGCTATGGTCCTGGGCAAACAATCAGCAACATGGACAGCTGATCTGTTAGCCTTCTTCCCCTCACCTAAAGTGAATCCCCTTCATTTAAAAGAATCAACGAACCTCTCTAGGTTCATGGACAGCTGGCAGTAATCATTTTCTCTGTATTGAATTGTTTGGCTATCAAAAATCCCCTTTCCTTCCATATAGCGCCCATGATCATGTGAAACATGAAAAACGCATTTGATGTTAATATAAATCTTTGATAAGTAAGCAAAGGGGTCCAGGATTGGGGTCCAGAGACCCTGACATCCTAGCTCTGCCTTCCATCAACAAACAATATCTACTCTTCTCAAACAAAAGGGAAGTTTCTTTATCTATAAAGAAACTCTAGCCCCAGAAGGATGTTATAGCAGAAACCAGAGTCCTACAGAGCTGGACTGCCAATTAAAATATATACTTTATTGTATTCTATATCTTCCACTGACCACTTTCTTCTGGCTTCCACTTGCTTTGATTACAGAAATTTTGCTATAAGAGGAAAAATCAGGGACATGATACTTAAATAGTATCAGAACTGGTCCTTCAGGTCTCAACCTGAAAACCCATACAGAATAGAGCATTCTTTTGTTTTTGTTTAACTGATTCTTGAAGTCTTATTGAGTCATTTACTTCTATTTGTTCAATTTTAATTTTTTTTTAATTTTTATTTTATTTGCATAACATATGTGTGGGTAATTCTTCAACAATAATCCTTACATAGCTTTCTGTTACAAATTCTTCCCCCCAACTCCCCACCCCTCCCCTAGATGGCAGGATATCCACTACATGTTAATTATGTTAAAATATTGGCAAATCGAATATATGTATACATATTTCCAAACTTATCATTGGTGTGCAAGAAAAATCTTATCTACACAAACGATCTATCAGATAAAGGAAACACAATGTAAGCAAACATCAATCAAGGAGTATGAGAATGTTATGTTGTGGTCCACATTTCGCATCCCTCTCTCTGGGTGTATATGGCTTTCTTCAGTGAACAATTGGAGGTGGTTTGAAACATTTCATTGTTGAAGAGAGCCATGTCCATCAGAATTGATCGTCATATAGTACTGTTGTTGCCGTGTATAATGATCTCCTGGTTCTGCTCATTTCACTCAGCATCAGTTCATGTAAGTCTCTCCAGGCCTCTCTGAAATCATCTTGCTGGTCATTTCTTACAGAACAATAATATTCCATAACATTCATATACCATAATTTATTCAGCCATTCTCCAATTGAAGGGCATCTATTCAATTTCCAGTTTCTAGCCACTACAAAAAGGGCTGCCATAAACATTCTTGCACATGTGGGGCCTTTTCCTTCCTTTATGATTTCTTTGGGATATAAGCCCAATAGAAATGCTGCTGGGTCAAAGGGCATGCACAGCTTGATAACTTTTTGAGCATAGCTCCAAATTGTTCTCCAGAATGGCTGTATCCGTTCACAGCTCCACCAACAATGCATCAGTGTCCCAGCCCTCCCACAACCCCTCCAACATTCATCATTAACTTTTCCTGTCATTTTAGCCAATCTGACAGGTGTGAAGTGGTATCTCAGGGTTGTCTTGATTTGCATTTCTCTGATCAATAGTGATTTGGAGCACCTTTTCATATGACTATAAATAGTTTTAATTTCATCCTCTGAAAATTGTCTGTTCATATCCTTTGACCATTTATTGATTGGAGAATGGCTTGAATTTTTATAAATATGAGACAATTCTCTATATATTTTAGAGATGAGACCTTTATCAGAACCCTTAAATGTAAAGATGATTTCCCAATTTATTGCTTCCCTCCTAATCTTGTCTGCATTGATTTTGTTTGTACAAAAACTTTTTAACTTAATATAGTCAAAGTTATCTATCTGGTTTTCAATTAAAAGTTCCAGTTCTTTTTTGGACATAAATTTATTCCATCTCCACAGGTCTGAGAGGTAAACTATATTATGTTCCTCTAACTTGTTTACAAAATCACTCTTTATATCCAGATCATGAATCCATTTAGATCTTATCTTGGTATGTGGTGTTAGATGTGGGTCAAGCCCTAATTTCTTCCACACTAGTTTCCAGTTTTCCCAGCAGTTTTTGTCAAATAGTGAATACTTATCCCAAAAGCTGGGGTCTTTGGGTTTATCAAAAACCAAATTGCTATAGTTATTGCCTAGTTTGTCTTGTGATTCTATCCTATTCCACTGATCGACTACTCTATTTCTTAGCCAGTACCAAATGGTTTTGATGACCGCTGCTTTATAATATAGTTTTAGATCTGGTACAGCAAGTCCACCATCTTCAGCCTTTTTTTTCATTAATCCCCTTGAAATTCTAGACCTTTTGTTTTTCCAAATGAACTTTGCTACTATTTTTTCTAGATCTGTAAGATAATTTCTTGGGAGTTTGATTGGTATGGCACTAAATAAGTAAATTAGTTTGGGTAGTATTGTCATTTTTATTATATTCGCTCGTCCTACCCATGAGCATTTTAAGTTTTTCCAATTGACTAGGTCTGATTTGATTTGTGTGGAAAGTGTTTTGTAATTTAGTTCATATAGTTCCTGACTATCCCTTGGCAGATAAATTCCCAAATATTTTATACTATCAACAGTTATTTGGAATGGAATTTCTTTTTGTATCTCTTGCTGCTGAACTTTATTGGTAATATATAAAAATGCTGATGATTTATGTGGATTTATTTTGTATCCTGCCACTTTGCTAAAGGTGTGAATTGTTTCTAGTAGTTTTTTAGTTGAGTCTCTAGGATTCTCTAAGTATACCATCATGTCATCTGCAAAGAGTGATAATTTGGTTTCTTCACTACCTACTCTGATTCCTTTTATCTCTTTTTCTTCTCTTATTGCTAAAGCTAACATTTCTAATACAATATTAAATAGTAATGGTGACAGTGGGCAGCCTTGTTTCACTCCTGATCTGATTGGGAATGGTTCTAGTTTGACTCCATTACATATGATGCTTGCTGAAGGTTTTAAGTAGATACTACTTATCATTTTAAGGAAAAGCCCATTTATTCCTATACTCTCCAGTGTTTTTAATAGGAATGGGTGTTGGATTTTATCAAAGGCTTTTTCTGCATCTATGGAGATAATCATATGATTTTTATTAATTTGGTTATTAATATAATTGATTATGCTAATAGTTTTCCTAATATTGAACCAGCCCTGCATTCTCAATTTTAATTTTTAAAGTATTATTTCCTTCAGTTATCTTTTTTAGCTCCTTTTGTAGCTGGCCAATTGAATTTCTTGATTCAATGCATTCTTTTTCGATTTTGCCAGTTTTATTTTTCAGTGAATTGTTGTCTTTTTCCAATTCACCAATTTTGTTTTTCAGTGAATTGTTGTCTTTTTCCAATTCACCAATTTTGTTTTCCAGTTCACCATTTTTATTTTCCAGTGAATTGGTGATTTTTTCCAATTCACCAATTTTGTTTTTCAGTGAACTGTTGTCTTTTTCCAATTCATCAGTCCTATTTTCCAGTTTTTGATATTTCTGTTGCCCTGATCTCAATTTATTTCCCCATTCTTCTTCTAGCTCTCTTTTGAGATTCTTAATGCAATCATCCAGGTAAGCCTTCTGAAAGGGAGACCAACTTAAGTCTGCCTTTGTGGCTTCATCTGGGATTGTTTTCATACTGTCAGGATCTGGGGACTGTTCTATTTTTTCTCTGTAAAAGCTTTCTATGGTGAGAGCTCTCTTCTGCTTCTTGCTCATGATTTAAAGTTGGGATATTGGTGAAAAGCAGAGAAAACTGCAACAATTTGTATTTGCCCTGGGGCAGTTTGCCGAGTTGACTTCCGGTCTGAGGCTGGTCGGGCTAGATTTGCACTATGACCACGTTTTTAGCTGCTCTCGATCCACCCTTTACCAAAGGCAGATCTGCCAAAGCACCTGCCCGCAAGCAGAGCAAAGTGGCCCAGGCGTCTCCCAGGGGCTTTCTGGGTGCCTCAAATCTGCCCCTCTATCGCAGCCCTGACTTCCGCCCCGGCTGGAGTCTGATTGCGACCAGTGGCCAATTTCCCCTGAGGCTAACCTTCTCTGGAGTTCTTTCAAGGTAGATTTTTGATAGAAGTGTGTTGTAGTCCAAATGTTTAGCGGAGCCCTCACTCAAAAACCATTTCGAAGGCTCACTTTGTCTGGGTTTGAGGGAAGGTCCCAGGCGTTCACAGAGAAAGCTGTCTGCTGTTCGCCTCTTGGCTCCCAGAATAGAGCATTCTTAAAGCAGTTTAATAACTCCAACTTAAGACACATTCAGGAACAATCAGGTGGGTTCTCACCACTGGGTAAACTGAATAGGAAGAATCCCACCTTCAGCAGAGATGAAGACTGTTCTTCTAGTTCATTCCCAGACACTAACTTCCACCTGCAACGATTCCTTCTCAGTAACCCATATGGCATATTTCTTTCAGATGGTGGATCACTGGCTTGATGATCTTTCAGACAGTCATACCTGAATTTAAAAACTCCAAACAAATATCAACTTCAGTCCCAAGAGATTTTATCTCCTACAGCAATTCTCATTAATCAAAGCCTCAGATAAATCTAACTCAAATATCCCAGTGAATCTTTTACTAAAAGATTCAACCTAAAAGTTCACAGCTTATACAGCTTATCTTTCATATCTAAGTAGATGGTTTTAAGTTCAGCATTACAAATAATTTTGCTTCTAGGGAGCTGATTAATGACTTGTTCTATTTCTTTTTCTAAAATGGGAAAAAATAATAAATTAAATAATTTATTTCATCTTCTGTTAATCTGGGCAATCTATATTTTTGTAGATATTTTTTTTTTTTTTTTTTTTTTTTTTTTTTTTTGGCATAAAGTTGAGCAAAACAACTCCTGATTATTGCTCTAATTTCCTCTTCATTAGTGGAAAGTTCTCCCTTTTCATTTTTGAGACTAACAATTTGATTTTCCTCTGTCCTTTTTGTAATTATATTAACTAGAGGTTTATCTATTTTGTTGGTTTTTTCATAAAACCAACTTTTAGTTTTATTTATTAATTCAATAGTTTTTACTTTCAATTTTATTAATCTCTCCTTTTATTTTTAGGATTTCAAGTTTGGTATTTGATTCGGGGTTTTTAATTTGTTCTTTCTCTAGCTTTTTTAGTTGCAAGCCCAATTCATTGATTTTCTCTTTCTCTATTTTATGCAAATAAGCATCTAGAGATATAAAATTTCCCCTTATTACCGCTTTGGCTGTATCCCACAAATTTTGGTATGTTGTCTCATTATTGTCATTCTCTTGGATGAAATTAGTAATTGTGTCTGTAATTTGCTGTTTCACCCATTCATTCTTTAGGATAAAATTGTTTAGTTTCCAATTGCTTTTTGGTCTATTTTCTCCTGGCCTATATTGCCTGTTATTTTTATTCTGTCATGATCTGAAAAAAATACATTTACTATTTCTGCCTTCTTGCATTTGATTTTGAGGTTTTTGTGTCCTAACACATGGTCAATTTTTGTATGAGTTCCATGGACTGCTGAGAAAAAGTAAACTCCTTTCTGTCTCCATTTAATTTCCTCCAAAGATCTATCATACCTAACTTTTCTAACATTTTGTTTACCTCCTTAACTTCTTTCTTATTTATTTTGTGGTTTGATTTATCTAGTTCTGAGAGAGGGAGCTTGAAATGCCCCACTATTATAGTTTTGCTGTCTATTTCTTCTTGCATCTCTCTGAACTTTTCCTCTAGAAATTTCCATGCTATATCACTTGGTACATATATGTTTAGTATTGATATTGCTTCATCATCTATGGTACCCTTTAGGAAGATATAATTTCCTTCTTTGTCTCTTTAATTAGGTCTATCTTTGCTTTTACTTGATCTAAGATCAGGATTGCTACCCCTGCTTTTTTTTTTTTGTTGTTCACCTGAAGCATAATAGATTCTGCTCCAGCCTTTTACTTTCACCCTGTCTGTGTCTCTATGCTTTAGATGTGTTTCTTGTATACAACATATTGTTGGATTCTGGCTTTTAATCCAGTCTGCTATCCACTTCCGCTTTATGGGAGAGTTCATTCCATTCACATTCACAGTTAAAATAACTAATTCTGTATTTCCTGACATTTTATTTACCCTAGCTTATGCTTTTCTTTTTCCTATCCCCTTTCCCTCCTCCCTAGTATTTTGCTTTTGATAACCACTTCCCTCAAACAATCCTTCTCCTTTAGAGCCCCACCCCTTTTTTACACCTTTCCCTTAACTCTTCTGTTTTCCCTTCTATTAGTCTATTCCCTTTCTTTTCCCCCTTTCCCTCCTGTTTCTTTATAAGGTAGGACAAGTTTCTTTGTGATACCCAGTATGTCTATTATTCCCTCAGAGCCAAATCTGATGAGATGGAGATTAACACAATTCTCTTTCCCCTCCCTTTTTTCCCCTCAATCATTATAGGTTTTCTTTGCCTCTACATGTGAGGTAATTTCCCTTATTTTACCTCCTTTTCCTCTTCTTCCAGTGTTATCCCTTTTCTACCTCTAATTTCTTTTTCAGATTATCATATAATAATCATAAAATCACAATATTCATATAATAATCATAAAATAATCATATCATAATATTCATAATGTAATAATAAAATCATAAAATCAAACCTCATTCTATAAGTATCCATAACACAAATATAGTTCTCAAGAGTTTGGTTTTTTTTTTGTTTTTTTTTTTAACCTTTTTATGTTTCTCTTGTGTTCTGTGTTTGTAGATCAAATTTTTTGTTCAGTTCTGGTCTTTTCATTAGAAATAGGTGAAATTCTCCTTTATCATTGAATGACTATCTTCTTCTCTGGAAGATAATGCTCATTCTAGCTGGGTAACTTATTCTTGACTGTAATCCAAGTTCCTTTGCCCTTCAGAATATCTGATTCCAGGCCCTTAGATCCTTTAAAGTAGAAGCTGCTAGGTCCTGTGTGATCTTAATTGTGGCTCCTGGATATTTAAATTGTTTCTTTCTGGCTTCTTGTAATATCTTTTCCTTGGTATGATAGTTCTGAAATTTAGCCATGATATTTCTGGGGGATTTAATTTTTGGGTTTATTTCAGGAGGTGATAAGTGGATTGTTTCAATAAGTATTTTGCCTTCTGAGTCCACAATATCAGGGCAGTTTTCTTTTATGATTTCCTGGAAGATAGTGTCTAGGTTCTTTTTTTTCATCATGGCTTCCAGGAAGCCCTATAATCCGTAGATTGTCTCTCCTAGATCTATTTTCCAGGTCAGTTGTTTTTCCTAGGAGATATTTCATGTTTTGTCTATATTTTCATTTTTTTTTGTTTTTGTTTGACTGATTCTTGAAGTCTTGATGAGTCATTCGCTTCCATTTGTTCGATTCTAATTTTTAATGTCTTATTTTCTTCAGTTACTGTTTTTAGCTCCTTTATTAAGTGGCCAATTTGTTCATTGTAGTCTTTTTTCATTTTTTCCATTTTATTTTGCAGTGATCTCATTTTGTTTCCCCATGTTTCTTCTAACTCTCTTTTAAGATTCTTTATGCAATCTTCAAAGAAAGCCTTGTGGCATGGAGTCCAGTTTATGTCTCTCTTTGGGGCTTTTTCTGGAGTTGCTTTACCTTTAGGGACCTCAGAATTTGAGGTCTGTTCTTCCCTCTCTCCATAAAAGCTGTCTATGGTGAGAGCTCTTTTTGGTTTTTTATTCATTTTTTTTAAAGGTGTGAGGTCTGTTCAAGGCAAAGGAGGGACAGCTGCTTTAATTTGCCCTGGGGCAGTTCTGCTGATTGAGTTATTTCAGGTGCTGGGCAGTTCTGCTGGTTGAATTATTTCAGGTGCTGATCAGTTATGCTGATTGATTGATTGCCTTAGGGTAATGTGTAATGGCAGCTAGGTCCGGAACTCATCAGGGATTCAGTGGCTCAAAATCTACCCCTCACAAAAGGCAGATTTTCCTAAACCACCTGCTTACAATCAGGACAGATTGTTCCAAGAGGCCCGCAGAAGACTCCCAGGTGTGTGAAAAGCACAACGCTCCCACTCCAGTTCCGACTCCTGTTCCAGCTCCCTGCTCCAGCTCCCTGCCCCAGGCTCCCTGTGCTTCAGTCTGGGTTCAGCAGACCACCCCCCTGCCCAATTAAAACAGACCTGTTTTCAAGTTCTTCCAGAGTATCTTCTTCTAGAAATGTGTTGTCCTGCGGATAGTATGGATTTTTTTACTTCAAAATCAGTCTAGAGGCTTCATATGTTGTTGGTTTGAGGGAAGGTTAGTGGAGGTTACAGAGACTCCTGTCTGATGTCTGCCATCTTGGCTCCACCCCAGGAAGTCCTCATTTTCCTTCTAAAATTCCCATTAGAACAATTCCAAATTGCATATTATCTATAACAGAAACATTCAGAAAGGGGCAAACACTATTATTCTCAGAGTCCCCCTAGACAATGAATACAATTTCAAGATGACTCAATACAATCAATTAAAACTCATACAGAATATCCCAATTCCACATAAAAGGATTTTTCAGATTTAACGTTAATTTCTTTTCAAGAATGGAAAAATTAATAAATCAATTTCCTCCAATTGAGGAATCCTACAGCCTTTTTGGGAGCAGCCCCAAACCCATAGGATCAGATTGCATGTAAATGTAGGCTGTTCCTTTAAACAATATGATCAATTGAAATATCAATTGATCATATTGTTTAAAGGAACAGCCTACATTTACAATTGAAATATCAATCAGCCAAGAGTTGCAGTTCATTCAAAAGCGGCTATACCAGACTTAATGGGGGAGGGGAATTAGATTGTCACCTGGGAAGGCTCTTCCCACGTGGCTACTCTTCCTCCCCACTCCACATGGCATTTTTCTCAACCACACCATGCTTCCTGACTCTCACTTCTCAAAGCTAACTTTTTAGGGTGCCACACCCCCCCAAATCATCTGCCAGCCAAAAGCAGATTCCAATCTCAGAAGGATATCTCCCTTAGATATCTCCCTTCCTTTTCCATTTCTCTTAACCACAGATGCTAATTGCTCCTTTCATCTTTTAAAAAAAAGGAGGTGAGTTAAACCTTCACCTTTGAAGTCAAAAGATTCCTTCCTGTCTCTCCCTTTCCCAGGAAATCATCCAAACCCGAAAACCAATCTTTCTTATCTCATTTCTTCTATGTATTTATATGTTTCCTTTTCCTTTTTCCTTTTAACTTGACTCTTCTCCATCTCCAACTGCTTCAAAACTTTAAACTCTTAAGATTAACAACATAGTGAATAGTTAAATAACTCCATAAAGCTCACACATATGTTCAGCATGACAAACTTTAAAGCATAACTTACAATGCTTAAAAATTACCCAAAATATCTTTCAGAAGGTAACCTAAGTTACCAGGACTTTTTAAAACAAGCTATCATTAATCTGAAATCAAATCAAATACAGCTTTTTAAAAATTTTCCTTATAGTATTGATGGTTCAATATTCAAACAAATTTCTAAAATCTTATACCCAAAATAACAATCTAACATGCAAAAGGCAACAGTAATTATAAAAACCAAATACTCATAAATCCAAAAGGATATGGCTTTTTTCTTCTTTTCTTTCCTCACTTAAATAAATTTCCTAAATTCCAATTGAATGTTGTAGGCAAACTGAATTACCCTTTGGTTGTATGTATACATGCACATACACACATATTTTAAACTGGGTTTTCCAAAACTTTTTTTTTCTTTTCCCCAAGTTTTTTTTTCCTCCAACATTGATTGACTTCCACTTTGTTCTCTCTCTACTTCCTTCTCCAAGCAGAGCTGTTACCCCAGTAAGGAGTAATTTATTGCTGCCTCCTATCAGTTTTTTTTTAATTGCTTTCTCTCTCTGCTAGAGTTTAAAACAACTAACCTTTTTTTTCTCTTCCTTTTTCTTTCAAATTATCGAAAGCGCGAGTGAAAACCATCAGCATTTTCAAGTACCTTGGCTTTTTTTTTTTTTTTTTTCTAATTCGACCTACTCCCTGATGCTAGGAGGTGGAAGCATAACAAAGAATCCCAGGGATGGGAGGGATTTTCTCTGTCTCATTCTTTCTCCACCTTTTCTCTGCCTCTTTGGCATTGTACTTTGGGATCTTATCCCAATCTTGTAGCCGATTCCCTAGAAGACTATCGGGTAAAATTCCCTGATCCTTGTCCTGGTCCTCATTTTTCTTTTGGACTGCAAAACTCCCCATAGAAATTTCCTTCCTATA